>SZWC01010434.1:29515-50905 GCA_023375785.1 Penium margaritaceum | reverse complement strand
AAAACCACTGTTTTGGCCGTAACTCTACGCACACATGTCAGAATCCTGCGCCGTCTGAACCTAGACGTGCAGAATCAAAAGACGCACGCAACGACTGGTCACATGCATGCATCCATCGACTGACAGCGAGTATATAATGCAAAAACATGCAAATGGGTCTCATGCCCAGTCCGCCGAAAGGCGCCTGCAAGACGTAGAAGGCACAGCAAGGAGTCCCGGTGACATCTGGGGCTCTGGAGCAGTGGTCGGTCACCTCCAGACGGGTAGGCCGCCGCCTGTCGTCGCGCCGGTGTCACCAGGGCCACCTGCCTCAGGGATCTGCACGAGTATGGACACGGCCGAGTGGTCACAGTAAACTGTACAGAGACGGCACAAATCACAACAGTTGCACTTGTCTGGGCAAGACAATTTCATGCCGCCTCACACACTTGGACTGAAGTGTCTGGCCTGCTGTGCCCACACGTAACGCCTGAGCAGCGTTGGCTGCTCAATTGTGAGCCAGGGACGTCTGCCAAGGTGCGGTAGATGTCTTGGATGGTGGAATGTAGCGGGCCTCTCATCAAGCGCACTGTCCACATGGGTGAGTTAGTGTATACAATGGATTTCCATGTTTTCCCTATGGATGACTACAACTCCTTGATTGGCCGGGAATCCGGAGGTAGATTTCAGGCACAACAAGGTGATTGTGAAGGCGAAAGAGAAGAGTTTTACTTTGTCTGTGGCAGATTGAGGGGACGGAGTAGATGTGGCGGAAGGAGGGAAGCATTTGTATGTCATTAACTTGCAATAGCTGAAGCGGTGTGAGCGCAAGGGTGACAAGGTCTAGTTGGCTTGGGTGCTTCCACAACAAGCATGAAAGTAGCAGATTGCAGTCGTTGAAGCAGAAAAGGGACAGCCGGTAGAAGGCGCGGGAGCTCTAGAATGACCTCATGGTGTTGGGGAGGTATTGAAGGAAGTTTTTCCAGAGGAGTGGCTGAAGGGGTTGCCACCGCGGCAAGACATCAATCACAAGGTCAAAGTGGTGCCAGGGTCATAACCATTGGTGCAGTCTTACAATGCCGTGAGCAAAGAAGAGCTTGCCAATATTGAGAACAAGTTGGAGGATTTGGTGGAACATGGTTTCATCCGGCCATCGATGTCTCTATACATGTCGCAAGTGTTGTTTGTAAGGAAGAAATTGGAGAGTGTTATCTGTGTGTGGACTATGGGGCACTCAAAACCATTATAATGAAGAATCACTACCCATTGCCGTGGGCCAAGGAGTTGCTCTAATAGCTTTAAGGTGAAAAGTCTGAATCGAGCTGAACCTGGGGTTGGGGTACTACCAAATCTGCATTGAGACGGAGGATGTGGAAAAAACAACAATTCAGATGCAGTATCAGTACAATTTTCTTGTGATGCCCAACAGGCTAAGTAATCCTTCTGCCATACTCATGATGTTGATGAACTTGGTGGTTTATCCCTACTGAGAAAATGCGTGGAAGCTTCCTAGCGATATTGCCGCTGACTAGGCGTCAGTGCCTGGTCAGACTGTGACGACAGTCACAAGTCGTTCACACAACGGCAAGGGTCTGGCTAGGGGACACAAGACAAAGTGTCAGAATGCTTCAATAGCATTTGCAGAGAGGAATGACAAATGACAGGTCCATGGCATAAGTACCTGCCGCGGCGCACAGCGGGTGTCGCACGCGGCAGTGCAAGGTCTGTCCAAAAACCGGCCCAAAACCACTCTTTTGGTCGTAATTCAGCGTAGACAAGTCAAAACGCTACACCGTCTGAACCTACACGTGCAGAATCTCAAGCCGGACGGTACGACTGGTCACATGCATGCATCCGGCAACAAACGGTGGATACACAATGCAAATACATGCAAATCGGGCCCACGGCCAGTCCACCGATAAAATCCTACAAGCTGCAGAAAAACTGCAGAAGGTCCCAGACATCATCCAGGAGTCTGGGGCGACCGTCAATCAGCTCCGAGCAGGTAGTCCACCACCAGACGATGCCTCGGTGCCACCTGGGTCCGCATCAGGGATCTGCACGAGCATGGACACGGCCGAGTGGTCACAGTAAACTGTACAATTTGAGAGGAACGTCACAAATCCCAACACTCCCCCATGACCCGATGGTACGCATGTCCATACACGTGCAGCACTGAAACGAGTAAAACAACGAGTGCAAAAACAGTCGTGACACAGACACAGACACACCCCGTACTCAACCACTCTGAGGCAAGGGGCGAAGCCCAACGGAACAAATGGCCACCAGAAATTTCCCGCGCACCAGTGCCTTTGTCAAGAAGTCAGCACGCTGCATGTCAGTGCCGACCCATATGACGGAGATCACGTGTCGCTCCACCAGATCACGCACGAAGTGATGCTCAACCGCAATGTGCTTCATGCGAGCATGAAAGATACGAGAGTTCTCCGCAATGGCAAGAGCACTCTGGTTGTCACAATGAAGCACAATGGCGGGCACCGACTGACCCAGCTCAAGGAACAGGCGCTGCAGCCACACTGCCTCAGCAGCCCCTGCACCCAGTGCAACATACTCTGCCTCCGACAAGCTACGTGCGGTGCAGCCCTGCTTCCCACTACGCCAGGACATAGCGGTACCACCGAGCAGGAACACGTAACCGGTGCGACTGCGTCCATCTGGGCTCCAGGCCCAGTCGCTGTCGGTGTAGCCGTCAAGAACCACCGAACACTGCCGGCGAAAGTAGAGTCCGAGGTACGGCGTGGAAACCAAGTACTGCACCACTCGTACAGCCGCCTGGAGGGCTCTAGCACGTGGAGCCTGCAAAAACTGTGCAAGGAGGTTGACGACAAAAGCGATGTCGGGGCGTGTGGTAGTGGCCAGGTACATCAGAGATCCGATGAGGCGGAACTAGAAGATCACATCCACTGTCTTCCCCAACTGTGTGGGATCGTCCATCTACAAGGTGTCATGCCCGTCAGGTGTGAGAGGTGTGGAGGCCATTGGCACTGTGCCAAGGAGGTCACAAGCGCTCCCCCACAACGTGTGCGTATCGGGCCTGATGCAACAGAAGCGTCCGGCGTCTGCGGCCTCGTACAATCTCCATGTCAAGAAACACCGCTGCAGGACCAAGGTCCTTCATCCTATAGGCAGTCTGGAGGACCGCCTTGGCCTCCTTCATGGCCTCCATGGAGGGAGACGCAATCAGGAGGTCGTCCACATAGACCAAGATGGCAATGAACATCTCGGGCGCCTGTCGGATGAAAAGAGAGGGATCTGCCTCGCTCTGTACATATCCCGCACGAGTCAGAGTGCCTATGATCTCCCGGTTCCAGCACCGAGGAGACTATTTGAGTCCGTACAAGGACTTGCGCAAGCGCCAGACCTTGTCGATGTCCTCAAAGCCTGGTGGTTGGGCCACATAAATCTCCTCATCTAGAGAGCCATGGAGGAACGCATTGTTCACATCCATCTGGTGCAATTCCCAGTCATGCTGAGCCACCACACCAAACAGAGCGCGAGCTGAGGTCATGCGGCCGACAGGGGCAAAGGTGTCAGTGTAATCGACGCCCTTGATCTAAGAGTACCCCTTGACGACCAAGCGAGCCTTCTGGCATTCCAGTGAGCCATCCGGCTTCACCTTCTTGCGAAAGACCCACTTGACCTGAATCGCCTTCCTCCCAGGTGGAAGGTCGACTAGCTCATAAACTCCGTGCTCTCGGATGGCACGAAGCTCATCCTCGCAGGCGGCACGCCAGGCGTCGCCATCCTCTGATGAGAGGGCGTCCCTCAGTGTACCCAGATCAGGCGCCAACGAGGGAGAGCTCTGAGTGGCGAGTGCACACGCCTCAGAACTGGGCCTGACGACCACAAGGTCAGCTGCTGCATCACAAGCAGTATGAAACTCGCGAGTGACGAGATCGTGCCCTCCAGGACACGCTGGATGTACCTCTGTGTGATCTGTACGGACACTCAGGCCGAGGGCCTTTGTGCCGGGATCGCCACTCGCAACGCTGCGAGTGGAGCACCTGGGTGTGGGACCTGACACTCGCGAGGCTCCGGAGCCCAACGGTCGAAGACGACCACCGGGCTCACGCGAGTAGTCTAGGCTCGAAGGGCTGACCGCAGGCTCCGAGACAGGCACGACCACATCCGGTGAGGACTGAGGCATAGGGGCAGGTGATGCAGTGGGAAGAGAGGTTGGTGAATGGATGGGAGATGCAGGACTGGGAGTGGCAGTAGGACCACCCACAGAGACAGGAGAACCGGTGGACAGAGGGATAGCATCATGGGTGTCTGTGGGGTACGAGGGTGTAGGAGAGGAGACAGGCTGGACGGGAGAGGTCTCTGGGCTGATAACGATGATCGCCGGGTCATCAAGAGCCAGAGACCGAGAAGTGGAGGGGGCTCGAACAGACACATCAGCTGGACGAGAGGTCCTCGTAGGCTCAGACTCCCCCATCCGTCGAGAAACCTCACACGTAGGAACGTGTGTGACAAACATCGACACAATCGACATCAGATCGCGGTAGGTGAGAGAGTCAAAGAAGAGAGTGTCGTGGGACTCAACAATGCGACGACGGGTGGGGTCCTCAAAATGCCAGGCCTTCAACCGTAGGGAGATACCAACGAAGGCACACAAGCGACCCCGCGGAGAGACCTTGGACCCCTGCTGATCCTCCGTGTACCACACAGAAGCCACTGAGCCCCAGACACGAGCAAGACACAAATCGGCACGGTGGCCAAACCAGAGCTCATACGGTGTAACGTGGTCCGGAAGAAAACCGTGCGGGAGGCGGTTCCAGACCCACGTCATGTAGGCGAATCCTTCGAAGGCGAAGGATTCCGGGAGACCGCATAGCACGAACCGCATCCTCCATGGTGCGGTTCTAGCGCTCAGAGACAACCTTCTGCTGAGGAGTGGCAGGAGCAGAGACCTGGTGAAAAATCCAGCGCTCGGCAAAGAAACTGTCCATGTTGCCAAGAAACTCGCCGCCGCGATCCGAGCGGAAGGTATGCAGCGAGTGGCGAGACTGACGCTCAGCCATCACTAGCCAGAGACGAACCGCGAGAGCGGCATCACTCTTCTAGCGCAGGCTGTAGACCCACCGCATCCGGGTGAAGTCATCGGTCACAGTCAGGACATATCGGCCCCGATCGGATAAGGACTCGACAGGGAGAGGACCGATAAGGTCCGAATGGACCAGCTCGAGGGGGCGAAGGGCCCGAGAACTGGAGTTAGGATAAGTGCAGCGATGCATCTTACCCTGAGCGCAGAACAGACAATCGGTCTTGGGTGGAGTCTCGAAAGAGGTCGCGTCAAGACCGAGGGCGGGCTGTGTCCTAATGAGCTTCGACACAGTGCCGGAGCTCACATGACACAGACATCGATGCAGCATGCGCTCATGCTCAACAGACAGGACACCAGTGACAAACACACGAGCAGGAGGGAAAGGGGAGCAAGGAGAAGAAGAGATGCAAGGAACACGATACAGATCATCTACAATAGAGGCACGAAGAACAACAGTACGAGTATCAAGAGCATTCACTGTCGCGGAGTCGGCAGTGTAATCCACAGAGAGTCCCATCAAAGTGCAGGCACGCACAGAGAGCAAGCTGAGCTCAAGGTCAGGCACAAAAAGCACGTGAGAGAGATACAAGGGGCCAGACTGTCACGGGCTGAGTCTCCAGCTCCCGCTCTGAATTCGTCGTCGGAGTTCGCAGAATGGCATTCTCAGTCCGCGTCAAGGGTTCACCCCCTTCGCAGGACTGAGGGGCAATCGTCATCAACGACCCAGAGCAGGGAGACTCGAATATTTCGAGTCTCCGGAGGCCCATTTCCGTTTTTAACCTCACCCCTGGTTTTGGGACCCAAACCGGGGGTTTTTACCTCGAACTCGTGTGTTCGCACGAGTTATTTTTTTATTCTTATGTCGAAGTTTGTCGCAAACGAACTTCAATTTATGTTTTGACGCTCTGGCGCGAAATCGTCGCGTGTGAGGCACACTGGCGATTTCGCGCCAGTTCTCTTGCCTCTCGTCCCTCGTCCCCCTCCCTCGTCCTCGCTTGCTTGCTTGCGAGGAGGGCGAGCGGGGGCGAGGGCACGAGGCCACGAGGCCTCGCCCTCGAGGCCCTCGTGGGCCCTCAGCCGCCGATCGGGCTGAGGCCGTGATCGACGGCTGGCGGCTGGCCGGTCGGTGGCCGGCCAGTCGCTTGGCCGGCCGCCGGCCGTCCGGCCGGCCGGCAGTGAGCTGGCTGGCGGCCAGCGAAGTGCTGGCTGCCGGCCAGCCCTCGCTAACGCGAGGGGTGGTGCGCAACCACCCCTCGCTTCAGCGAGGAGGGAGGGCCGAACCGGCCCTCCCGCTACATTCCTCCCCACTTATTATGAACCGTCCCGGTTCATGAACAACAAGTAGGATTGTCAGTCAGTGAGTCATCAACATTGTGAAAGAAAATTAATAATTTCAATCACCAGCTAAACATGAACACGTGCATGGTACTTAGACCTAAGCTGCAGCTTGTAGNTGGCCGGCGGCCAGCGAAGTGCTGGCCGCCGGCCAGCCCTCGCTGACGCGAGGGGTGGTGCGCAACCACCCCTCGCTTCAGCGAGGAGGGAGGGCCGAACCGGCCCTCCCGCTACATTCCTCCCCACTTATTATGAACCGTCCCGGTTCATGAACAACAAGTAGGATTGTCAGTCAGTGAGTCATCAACATTGTGAAAGAAAATTAATAATTTCAATCACCAGCTAGACATGAACACGTGCACGGTACTTGGACCTAATTTGTAGCTTTTAGGACAGTGTGGCTAGCGACCTCCCCCCTTTAGGCTGGAGCGTCCGCGCGACAACCATGTTGGGCGTCCCCAACCTCCTATGGTCGCTGTCCATGAATGCTGCCCTGTGGGAATGTTGTTCACTTTTTCCACGTTTAGCTGGTACCTCTTGCCACGCGTCGATCTGTGCGAGCTGCAAGCTTGCTCCAGTACTCGTTGACCACCCCTGTGGGCAACCGAGATTCGGGCTCCCATGAATTATGTTCAGGTCCACAACCGGTCCAATGAACGAGGTACTCCCTAACAACGCGCGACCGAAGAGTACGCTCTCGGTGCTGGAGTAGGGGAAGGACCTCGTATTGGCCGTCGGTAGCAAGGACTACTGGTGGTGGCTGAACGGTTCTATCTGCCATGTTTGGAGCCAGCAGGCTCACATGAAACACGTCATGTATCTTCATACTCGGCGGAAGGAGCAATCGGTATGCCACTGGCCGGATGCGTGCCACAATGGGAAACAGCCCAATCCACTTCGGTAGAAGTTTTCTTGCCCCTGGCGACTTCAGCCAAAGGTTTTTAGTGCTAAGAAGCACTTTGTCACCGATGTCAAACGAGACCTCCCGGTGACTTTTGTCGGCATATGCCTTTTGTCGCTGCCGAGCTGCTTGAAGGTGACCCTTCGCCTCTTGTAACAAGGAGTCGATGCGCTCGACAAAGGCTTGAGCAGAAGGAACCTGCCCTTCTTTGCTCCCACTCTTCACCAGTGAAGAGGGTACCACTGGATGTCGACCACTGTTCAATACGAACGGTGTGAACTGTGTGGACTCGTTCACCGAGTTGTTCACCGCAAACTCTGCCGGTGCTAGGAATTCATCCCAATCATGCATGGCAGGGTCCACGTACATGTGGAGCATCTGATCCAGAGCGTGATTCATGCGCTCTGTTTGTATGTCAGTTTGAGGGTGAAATGCTATCGACATTTGCGAGTCACTGCCGAAGTACTCGTGCATCTTTTGCCAGAACTTACTAGAAAATTTTCGATCTCGATCGGAGATAATGCGCAACGACAAGCCGTGGTACTTTACGACACCCTCAAAGAAGAGACGAGCGGTCTCCTCTGCGTTCATGTCAGTGGTTGTATGAATGAAGTGTGTCATCTTCATCAAAAGATCCACAACCACTAGTATTGTATCATGGCCACGGGCCGTGTCCGGAAGACCAGTAATGAAGTCCATGCTGACACACTCCCATGGATTCCCAGGAATGGGAAGCTGTTGGAGGAGTCCAGCAGGCTTCTTGTTACTAGCCTTATTCCGAAGATATGGGTCGCATGTCATGCAATACTTACGGACATCGACACTCCACCCTGGCCACCAATAGTGGTCCGAGAGTGCCTGTCCGGTCTTTCGGGGTCCCACATGACCTGGGACCGGCGGGTCGTGGAACTGGGAGATAATCTTTGCTCGAAGGTCTCCCGAGTTTGGTACAACAACTTGTTCTCCGTGCCAGAAGATTCCTGCGACCTCCATCAAGCCGTACTTGTCCAGATTTTGAGAGTCTTGAAACCAAGAATCCATACAGTATCCCATCCGGATCCTGTTTACAAAACCATTGTAATGGATAATGTCTTGTGGTGGTTGCCGCAGAGGTGCAGGGGGATGTGGTGATTATACTGTTGCTGTTGCAATGACCATAAAACACCCACCGACCTCGGTGGTCGCTTTAATTTCCACAGGCTGTCGGCTTAGTGGATCGGCCACATTGATGCGTCCTGGCCGATATTCCTATGTGAATGGGAATCGGCTCAGATATTCGCTCCAACGTGCCTGTCGTCTTGACAGGTTTGGTTACGTTTGGAAAATCACCAATGGATTATGGTCGGTCACGGCCGTCACACCCCCTTCAGCACCCTCGAGGTAGCAACGCCGCATCTTGAAAACGTGTACTACCGCAAGGAGCTCTTCATCCCCAGTCATGTACCGCGATTCCGTGGGGATGAGCTTCCGGCTCTCATACGCAACTAGATGACCGTTCTACATGAGGACGGCTCCGAGTCCTACTACCGACGCATCACATCGAACCTCCCACGGTTGCGATGGATCCGGAAGAGCTAGGACGGACACCGTGGATAGAAGCTCTTTGACCTTGAGAAAAGCGTTCTCGCAATCAGATGTCCATTCCCAATGTACGTATTTTCGCGTGAGCCTGGTTAGCGGTGCTACGAGGGTCGAATATCCTTGCATAAACCGTCGAAAGTAGTTTGCAAGGCTGAGGAAAGACCAAATCTGCCCAACATTTTCGAGGCGTGGCCAGTCCACAATGGCTTGGACCTTTCGTGGGTCGACACGGATGCCGTCTTTGCCGACGATGTGTCCAAGGTATTCGAACTCATCTTGTGCAAACTTGCACTTGCTCACTTTCGCATAGAACTTCTATTCCCGAAGGATTGCAAGAACTTTGCGCAGATGTTCTATGTGCTCTTCCATTGATTTGGAGAAAACCAGGATGTCATCCAGGTAAACCAAGACAAAATGTCCGAGTTGCTTGGCGAACGTTCGGTTCATTTCTCCTTGGAAGGTTGTCGGGGCATTTGTAAGCCAGAAGCATAACACTCGGAACTGATAGTGTCCCATGTGCGTTCAAAACGCGGTTTTGGACACATCATCTTTCGTGATGTTGATTTGATGGTACCCTTGAGACAAATCCAAGGACGAAAATACTTTTGCGCCTTGGAGTTGGTCAAAAAGGTCCTCAATCCGCGGTAAGGGGAATCGATTTTTCACCGTCAGCTTGTTCAACGTACGGTAATCCATGCACATGCGTAAACCACCGTCCTTTTTGTTCACAAAAAGGATCGGCGCACCGTACGGCGAGCTGCTGGGCCCGATCCACCCTTTTGCAAGGTACTCTTTGATATGGCGTTCGGCCTCTCGCCTTTCTGCTGGACTAAGGCGATACATGATTCTGAACGGAGGAGTCGCCTCCGGTTGCAGCGGAATCGTGTGATCCATGTGTCTTTCTGGTGGAAGCCCAGCCGGTGGGTCTTGGAATACATCCGAGAACTCCGCCAATAGAGATTTGATCTCTTCTGGCGTGTCTTCCTTCACGTCGTCCTCCACCTTCTGTAGCTGAGCCAAGAAGTATCGACAACCTTGTCGAATACGTCTCTTGACCTGTATTGCAGACAAGCTGGTATGGACTTTGAGTCGGGTCGGTGATGATTCCGTACTCAAGATCAATGTAAAGCGGCGTTTTCCTTTTCGGAGGATCAAACGCTTTGATTCAAAGCACATTAGAGCCTTGTTGTCACGGAGCCAGGGATCGCCTAACACCACGTCAAACGGGTCAAGAAGGTTGAGTACCTTCAACGTGACACTCTGTGTGTACCCTTGAATACAAATTTTCGCTTTACAAGTACCGATCACGGGTACCGTACGGTTGTCACCGACAACAACTGCGCCATTCGATGGCTCGTACTTCAGGCCAACCGGTCGGATAAAACAAAGGCTAACAAAAGAGTCTTCTCCTCCAGTGTCAGCGAGTACGTTCACGGGAGCACCAGCTAGGTGTCCTTTGAACTGCATCGTTATGTTGCCTCCACTCTTCCGAGTGAACAGACTCAACGTCGGCAAGCCAAGTTTGTGATAAATACGGAATCTGTACGAAGGGTGTCGCAACTCCCATGATTCACCCACTCGAGTCCACATCTTGTGGGCACGTGTGAATTCGGCTAGCACCTTCCAGTCTTTAAATTTGTCTGGGTCGAAATCGTCAACTAAAGTTGTTGAGAACGTGATTGAACTCATTGCTTTGAGGGCATTTGCTTCAGTCACTATATCACACAACTCTTGCACAGTGGTCGGTGTCGCCACCACTAAGCATGTACGATCATGCATCTCGTCCGGAGATGCAAGGTTTAGTGGGCAATGTCGGTCAGAAAGTGTAGAATGCGTTTCAACAAGAGGAGAAAAGACAACAGAGAAATTTGAACTCGTCAAAAACTCAAATTGTTTAACATCCTCATCTGAAAACATGAACCCACACTCGTGATCCAGTTTTAACCCTGAGTGGTCCCCACTAACGTCACTCAAGGGTGGGGAAAACCCGCCCCACGGCCTTGTCCGTTACCACGGCCGGGCCCATTACCGCGACCGCGACCCTGTCCACGGCCCTGTTCACGGCCTCCTGCTGCACCATCCCCACGAGGTGCTGCTGCTGCAGCTAATGTCGCGGCCTCTTGTCCACCACCAGCAGCCTCAGGGCACTGAGCTCCAAATTGGCCCGGCTGCATGCAGTTGTGGCAGAGCCCTTCGCGAAAGGTTGCGTTGTGACGTTCACGCGCCGCCTGCAGCTCGTCATTCTCGCGGCTGCGCTTGTTGTTGGGGCCCTTGTGTCCACCACCTCCTTGGCTGGAGGGTTTGTAGGCTGCTTGCCCTTGGCCTCGCCTCGCTATCCAGCTGACCCACCAGCCCCTGTAGCGTCCACGCGCATGTCGCGGCCTTGCTGTACACGTGCGTTCGGCCGTGCATCAGAGTAGTGCATCGGGTTCGCCGAATACATTTCGCTCATGTAGTCGCGCAACGCCCTCCAGCTTGTCCAAGCTTGGCTAGTGGCTGTCGTGGTGGTCTTGTCCTTCAGCTTCTCGCTGGTGAGACCATCACGCAAGTACTCTAGCAGCATGCACTCAGGGTACTTGAACGTCTGAGTCCCATCGTCCTCGGTGAAGCTTTCGGCTTCCTCCACGAGTGCGGTGAACTCGCTCAAGTAGGATTCGAGCGAGCTGCCCAGCTGCCTGAAGTCCTTGATCTTGTGGAAGGCACGTTGTGCCTCCTCACATTGGGTGCACTTCTTGCGCATGATCGCGCAGAAGGCCTCCCACGGCATGGGCTGCCACTCGAGGTGCGGCTGCTGCACACTCCACTCCTTGACCACATACTTGAAGAGTTTGTCTTCAAGCCGCATCATGGCAAGGTCGCCCCACTGGCTGAGTGGAGCCTTGTGGACACGTAGAACGTGCTCCATGCAATTCAGCTAGTCGGTCAGCTTCACGCCCTTCCGGAAGATCTCCACACTGTGGAGGAAGGACGTGTTCATGATCGGCCCCGAAGTCGTCGAGGTAGGCAACTCGTCGGTGCCACCGGTAGTGGCATCCGTAGCTGCGTCACGCTGCGCTTGCCGCTGCATCCGCACCTGGGTCACGCTCTGCAATGCCTTATCGAGGTCGTTGCATCGGCGGCTTGCCTCATGGACGGCCAGGCGCTATAGCTGGCAATCACGGTCGAGGTCCGTGACGCTCTGCCCGACGTGGGCCAGCAGGTTGGCGAACGCGAACTTGAGCTCTGATGTCGTCAGAGCGTCGGTGATAGCCTCTAGGGCCTCACATTGTCCGTGCACCCTTATCCATTGCAGGAGGGTACGGTTCGCGTACACGCCTCCAAGGAGTCCCACCTTTCGGAGGAGGCTGTCGTCGGCGACGACGCTCGGGTGGGCGCTGCCCTGCCCCATTGCGGCCACATCGTAGGAAGGGGGGTCCGCCCCCATTCCTCCGAGTGGTGCCGTATCTCCACCGTCGGTGGTGATCTTGAGTCGGCCTGCCGCCTCAGCAGCAAATTCCGCAGGCCTACGACAGCCATCGCGAATTGCCTTTGCGGCATCGTCGTCTGGCTCGTTCTCACGGGAACTTCCCGTATGACTGCTTTCAGTGCCCTTGCTACTCTCGGCAGTATCGCTGCCGTTGGCAGCTTCAGGCGATGTGGCAGGTGCCTTATCCTTCTCGAGCAATCGGCTCGAGTTCGCCGCACGACGATGGCGATGGTCGCGATCCTCGTCGCCTTCACCATCGTCGGCATCGTGCTCTTCGTCGGGGTCCTCCTCCGGAAGATCCTCCTCCATCGCGTCGTCCGTCGCATGGGGGTCGTCCACGTGTGCGTTGACGTGCTTGTCAAGCACTTTTGCGGCCTCCCCATGCTTCTCGGTGTCGCCGAGGTTGGCTTCGGTTGCCTTAGGTGGTACGGTTGCCTTAGGCGGTACGGTTGCCTTAGGCGGTACGATTGCCTTAGGCGGTACGGTTGCCTTTGGGTTGGCAATCGTGCTCGCGACGGCGGCTCCCAAAACTTGGATTCCGCCGAGGACGTGTGGTGAAAAAGGTCACCACCTTGCCCTTGTTGGTCTTGGACGGTCCGGCACTTGTCATCTCGTCGCTCATGCAACTAGCACGTGAAGGTTGTTGTGAGGATCACCCCACAACGAGGAGGAATCGCCTCCTAACATGTTGCTCTCACAATCGGTGAGGCAATTATAGATTTATTTTCTATTTTCCTAGGCCGCCATGTCGGCACAAGGTCGTGGGTTTTGAAACTAGTCTTCCTAAGCCGTGACTCATGGCAATCGGTAGCGACTAGATTCTAGGAAAACAGAAAATTACAATACAATGAATTGACAAGAAGTGTGAGTACCGCTCACAAAGCTAGGACAAAGAATGGGAGAGGAATTACATAATTCCTAGCAACTCCTCCAATCCTTCTTTTAAATTCGTGTCTTCTTCCTGTCTTCTTGTCTTCCTTGGCCTCCTCTTGAGTCTTCTTTGCGCGTCTCGCGCCCCTTGGTGGTGTCCTCCTTGAGCCGACGGCGTTGGGGAAGCCACCAAAAGTCCTCAAGGTGTTGTCCTCCCTCTTTTTATGGCTTCCTCAAGCTTTGAGAGCCCCTGGCCTTGGCAAGAATCGCTGTCCCAATTTTTGGTTGAAGGAGGGAAGGAGGGAACCTTGAAAAGAGGGGAAAAACTTGGTGGTTTAATGGTGGGTACTCCCCATCCCGTCCCACAAAAATCCCTTAGGTCCCTTGGAGGTGAGGAGAGACTGTGGAGAAGAAGTCCCAAAAAATAGAGCTCTTCTCTAGCTCCCTAACGCACTTTACAGCGCTTCAAACGGTGAAGCGTAGATGTAGTAGTCCCTTCTCGCATTTCTGCTGCTGCTTGCAGCTGTCGGTGGCGTTTTATCTATGTCGTAGCCCCCGTTTCCGTCGAACTCTTGGTCGCGGGGGTCGTCTGGCTTTGAGAACCACTGTAACGGGCTGAGTCTCCAGCTCCCGCTCTGAAGTCGTCGTCGGAGTTCGCAGAATGGCGTTCTCAGTCCACGTCAGGGGTTTACCCCCTTCGCAGGACTGAGTGGCAATCGTCATCAATGACCCAGAGCAGGGAGACTCGAATATTTCGAGTCTCTGGAGGCCCATTTCCGTTTTTAACCTCACCCCTGGTTTTGGGACCCAAACCAGGGGTTTTTACCTCAAACTCGTGTGTTTGCACGAGTTATTTCGTTATTTTTATGTCGAAGTTCGTCGCAACGAACTTCGATTTATGTTCTGACGCTCTGGCGCGAAATCGTCGCGTGCGAGACACACTGGCGATTTCACGCCAGTTCTCTTGCCTCTCGTCCCTCATGCCCCTCCCTCGTCCTCGCTCGCTCGCTTGCGAGGAGGGCAAGCGGGGGTGAGGGCACGAGACCACGAGGCCTCGCCCTCGAGGCCCTCGTGGGCCCTCAGCCGCCGATCGAGCTGAGGCCGCGATCGGCGGCTGGCGGCTGACCGGCCGGTGGCCGGCCGGTCGCTTGGCCTGCCACCGGCCGTCCGGCTGGCCGGCAACGAGCTGGCTGGCGGCCAGCGAAGTGCTGGCCGCCGGCCAGCCCTCGCTAACGCGAGGGGTGGTGCGCAACCACCCCTCGCTTCAGCGAGGAGGGAGGGCCGGACCGGCCCTCCCGCTACACAGACGGACCATCGAAGCACACAACCCCAACACCCTGGACTGGCAAGGATTGACCAGAGCTTGTGCGAACGGAACGAACAGACGCCACAGGACCGGGGACAACAAAGTCACTACGACGACATGTCATGTGGTGAGTGGCACCGGAATCGATGATCCAAGTGCCACCTGAATCACGAGTGGAGGATGTCACGGTGCAATGGGCAATGGAACACTCGGTTACAGATGGGCGCTCGGCAACAAAGGAGGGAAAACAACGAAGGGCACACATGTGAGACTCAAAAATCCAATCTGTACCGTCAGGTCCATCATCATCACATGCCAGCTGTGCTCCCCCACACGAGTCATCACAAGAGACGAGAACAGACGAACACACAGTCTGTGAACCACCCGGCTGTGACGACACACTCGCACCTCCCTAAGAGTGAAGCGCCAAGAGCTGACAGAGCTCGGCGATGGTGCGGTCACGTGGGTCCGGGTCTCCGCTGCTCGCCGGTGGAGAAGCGGCAACTGCTGTGGTCGTGGTTGCCGCGCGACCAGAGGCTGTGCTGCTTGACACAGACCACTGTGCGTGTGCAGCCTGAAGACCGCGAGTGATCCGCGCCCAGTCGAGCAGCTGCTGGCACTCGGTGTTGTGGTGAGCGCCTCCACAGTTGTAGTAGTGAACAGTGCGTCCACTGCTACCGCCTGATGACTGCTGCTGCGGTGACTACTGCTGCGGTGCCTGTTGCTGGCCCGAGCCGCGCTTCTTTCTGCTCTTATTCCCCTGTGATGCTGCTGCCACACCCTGCGTCTGAGTCGGGATAGCTGGGGTGGAAGGGGAAGAGGAGGACGTGCCAGAGGATGGAGAAGTGAACTGCGAGAGAGGCGTCGGTGGTGACGCAATGACAGGTGCAGCAAGTGAACTCTCCTGGTGGGCGACGGCTGCCTCACGAGCAGATGTCACGTGGAGGAAAAGCTGATGCGCCCAAGGAAGAAGTTGAAGGGAGGTGGAGAAAGGCTCAAGCGCAGCGTCGCTATACCTCGTGAAGATGTCGGCATGCTCAAGACGGACTCCGATCATGAGCGTGCGAAGCGCCCACAGCTATGTCCCTCCTGTGTTCCCAAGGCACGTGTAGATGCGCATGGCGCGCCGCCAGTAAGCGGCTGCGGGCTCAGCAGGTCCCTGACAAGGGAGTGGAAGGTGCGGATGTGAGCCGCGCGGGTGGCGTGCGTCTCTGCAGCAAGCAAGGACAATGCCAGCTCCCAGCTCCGACGTGGGTCAGCACCCGCGCCTGTGCCGGCCTCTCCATGGAAGGGGCGAAAGTCCACGATAGTCTCGCGAGGCATGGCGTAAAGAAGTCCGCGCATCGCCCGAGCCACTGTCAGTACCTGAGCACGGTCCGTAACCTGGTACTGACTGTGGTAGTAGGGCCAAACTCCCTCGGAAGTGGCCCAGACCTGGAAAAGGGTCTTCCTGCAGTCAAAGCCCTCCTCGCTGACATATCGTGGGGGCGGTGTCTCGAAGTCCTTGGGTTGCCGCTCCGTAGGGAGAGCAACCACAGGATGGGAAAGACGAGGGATGGAGAAGACATCGGGATGAGGAAAGTCGCTGAGGTAGGTCTCAAGAGAAGATCAGATCGCCGGGAACTGAGAACCAGAACGCGTCTGCAACTGGCAAAGACGCTCATGAAGTACGTGAATCTCCCTCTCGGGAGTATCATCATCCATGCCTAGCATGTCAGGGTCCTCCTCCAAAGGATCAAGAAGTGGCGGGTCCTGTCCTGCCGCTCTCCTCGGTGTAGATCCTGACTGCTCTGCAAAAGGTGTGACACGCCGACTCCCCCGGAGGTGCGCTGTGGGACCGTGGACTGACTCTGAAGAAGATCAGTGAGCGTGCGGATGGCGTCGGTCTACTCCTGCTGTAGGCGACGTATCTCATCCTGCTGACTCCACAGGTCTGCAATGGCCTGCGAGCGTGGGCTCATGACCCCGGAGGAAGAGGAAGAAGGATCTGGCGGTCCTTTGTCTTTGTCACCGGTCCGAGCCATGTCAGCGCTCAGTATGGGGCCGAACGTAAAAAATTCTCCGAACGAGAAACCAACAGTGTTTCTCAAGGAGCTGAAACGTTCATTAAAATTGACTTTTTGACCCCAAAATTGCTTACGTCAGCACAGCCGTTGATGACATCAGCGTTTCTTACGCTAGCGAAAAAAACGCTAGCGTTTTTTTTTCGCAAGCGTTTATTTACGCCAGCTATTTTTTTTGGGAAGGTCACGCGAACTCCGCGTGGGGGTGACCTCGTCACCCCCTGCTCGTGGCTGCGCAGGGGCTGCGCAGGCCAGCGTAGTGCCACAGAGGCCTGTGTAGTACTGCACAATTTCTACGCAGTAAAAACTATGTAGTAGCTGCAATGCTGCTGCTGCGCTGCTGCAATGCTGCTGCTGCGCAGCTGCTGCTTGTACTGTTGCTGCTTCGCTGCTGCTACGCTGCAGTCACTCCAGCAGCTGCAATGCTGCGGTTGCGCTGCTGCTGCTTCCGCTGCTGCTGCTACGCTGCTGTTGCTACTCACGGCTGCTGATGCCGTTGCTGCTGCGAGCTGCTGCCACCGCTGCGTGCTGTCAATGCTCGTAGCCGCCGCCGCAAGCTGCTGCTGCGAGCTGCTACTCCTTTTTTTTGTGTGTACAGGCTGGCAGCCAGACACTGCTGCTGCTGCCACCCGGTGGTGCTGCTGCTGCTACTACTGGAGGAGCTAGTAAATGCCGCAACTCACCCGATGTGGTGGTGGGGACTGAGTGATGATGTCGTTGTTGAAAAAAACGGATGCAACAAGTCCCAGGATACGGCGGCGGCGGTGACTCTCACTGCTGCTGCCGGTGCTGCGTCTCTGCGGCGCAGCTGAGCGAGAGGAGTCTCGCTGCTCTGATACCATGAGAAAATGCGTGGAAGCTTCTTAGCAATTTTGCCGCTGACTAGGCGTCAATGCCTGGTCAGACGGTGACGACAGTCACAAGTCGTGCACACAACGGCAAGGGTCTTGCTAGGGGACACAAGGCAAAGTGTCAAAATGCTTCAATAGCATTTGCAGAGAGGAATGAAAAATGACAAGTCCATGGCATAAGTATCTGCCGAGGCGCACAGCGGGTGTCGCACGCGGCAGTGCAAGGTCTGTCCTAAAACCAGCCCAGAACCATTGTTTTGGCCGTAACTCAGCGTAGACAAGTCCGAACACTACGTCGTCTGAATCTACACGTGCAGAATCTCAAGCCGGACGATACGATTGGTCACATGCATGCATCGGACAACAAACGGTGGACACACAATGCAAAGACATGCAAATCGGACCCACGGCCAGTCTACCGATAAAATCCTACAAGCTGCAGAAAAACTGCAGAAGGTCCCAGACATCATCCAGGACTCTGGGGCGACCGTCGATCAGCTCCGAGCAGGTAGTCCACCACCAGACAGCGCCCCGGTGCCACCTGGGTCCACATCAGGGATCTGCACGAGCATGGACACGGCCGAGTGGTCACAGTAAACTGTACAGGTCGACAGGAACGTCACAAATCACAACACCTACTTGGAGCAATGTTCGGTCTTCTTACTTGATGATTTCCCTGTGTACTTGTTGATGATGGAGGAATATCAAGAGCACCTGTGGAGTGGCTCTTTTTCTGTTAGTTCCTTGCACATATTTCTTCTTGTAATCGTGAGTGCGCATGGCATGTTGGTCCAGCGAGTGGAGATGATGCATCGTGAGCGTGCGGCAATCGTGCAAGCCTCCTCGTCACCCACCGGGATGCGCCCCTATGTACTCGTCTCCACCTGGGCCACGTGACCCAATTTTTTTTTAATTATGCTCATTCAAGGTTACTTTGTCATGGAAAAGCGTGTAACATTGCTCCCACGAGACCTAGAATAGTCTCCCTTTTGGTAGGTGGTTAGGACGTTTGTTCATCTGCTTGTTTTCTGACCTTGCTGATGTGTTTTCAGGTTACCCGAATTTGGAAACCCATTTTCAAGGAACATGCGAGGGCTTCGCCCTCGCTCCTCGCATTCTGCCAGCGAGCCTCGCTTGCGGGCTGCTGGGTGAGGCCCAACTAGCAAGCCTAACCTGTAAGAGGGGGTACGCTCCTTACTTGGAACTTTTACTTTTTGATGTGTAGCTGCCACACGTTTCTTAGGCTAGCACATACCATGGACCACCATTTGACATGAAACAAGTTGCAACTTGCTCCTTAAGCCATTTTCATGGTATTGGAGCAAGGTCGAGGGCATGAAATGGTCACGACATAAAGGTAGCAAGGGAAAAGAGGGACAGCCAGCAACCGTCAAAAATTCGACCGCGGACCTTGTGGCCGCCGGCGACTGTGCAGCAACAGATGGAACGTCAAACGAGCTTAAGGGTGTTCCCACCCACAGACTGCACAACAGGAACAGAGGGGGTAGAGTCTCTTACAGCTCACGTGGTGGCTGTTGGAGGGCGGTACCATACTTTCAGGCACCCCAAGGGTAACCAAAACTGAGGGCGACCACACAGGTGGAGTGGGAATGAGCAAGGAAGGGCCGGGAGGGCTGGTTTCAGGTGTTACAGCTGTCCTACCGGCGTTTTCCCAGAGCTTAGGGCTCTCTTCCAAAAACTGGGCCCAAAGTGGGCCCATCAAATTGTTGCCAAAAGTTTCTCAGTGGGCAGGAGCTCCTTATAAGCCATTCTAGCATCCCTGGCAGCGAGGATGTCGAATTCTGGGGGTAGTGTAGTGGGTGGGAGGGCCGATAGTGCACTAGAAGGCAAGGGCGGCGATCCATCGGCTGTGACTCTCATGGCAGCCGCCGTGACACAGTTGGGGTTGAGGTCTAGGGGTCTGTCCCCGCTGCAGTTGGAAACAAGAAACTTTCTTGCATGGAAGGACCTATTTTCTACTGTTCCGCTGAGCACGGTTTAGAGACCTACCACCTCAAGCCGGCGCCAAACACAGCAGATTCATAAGTCCTCGTTCATGCCTTAAGTGCACTCCAATATGCTCTCCCCGATGTTCAGTCGTATGTCCTGCACGAGTACCGCTTTGGGGGCAAAGGAGCTGACCCTGCCGAACCTTGCACGGGAGACCCTTGACTGTATGAGGCATGGCAATTACTGACTACTCATTAGGAGGAGCAGGGGATGAGGTTGTTCTGACCCTGTGAGACAAAATGTGCAACTCTATCCCAAACCCGGAGCACCAGAAGCTGACTATTGGGATGAGGCCATG
Source organism: Penium margaritaceum (assembly GCA_023375785.1). Classification (NCBI taxonomy): domain Eukaryota; kingdom Viridiplantae; phylum Streptophyta; class Zygnematophyceae; order Desmidiales; family Peniaceae; genus Penium; species Penium margaritaceum. Next base: position 31,177 of record SZWC01010434.1, on the reverse strand, counting down.
GACATTCGATGATGTCTGCTGGGCCTTGGTGTAGCATGCTCCATTCTCAAGTGGCTGGATGTTGTACTGCTCCACTTGGGCGAGAAATATAGAGACTTCCGCCGTGACGTCTTCCACCACTATCCAGTGGCAGAGATAAAGAGCATGGACCTGTCAGTCATCTTCACCCAGCTGCACAACTAAAAAGTTGTTATCAAGGGTGAAGCCTGCGATACAGTTGGCGCTACCCCAACCGCCTACCTACACCACAGCATCCCAGCAGTTGTAGCGCCATCCACCTATTTGACCCACACGCAGACTAGGGTCAGTGGTGCGGGAGGGAGGGATATCTCAGGAAGGAGCAGTGGCGGCAGCGGGCATGGCCGTGGAGCTCAAAGGTGCAGTTTTTGCAACCATGTAGGGCACTTCTGGCGCAAGTGTCCCACATTGCAGCGGCAAAGGATGGACATACACCAGCAGCAATAGTAGCGGCAGCAGCGTCAGTGGTATACGCCTCAGCAGTAGTAGTGCCAGTGACCTCAACAGCAGCAGCAGCAGCAGTCACATTATCCGACTTCCGGCTGGATTGGGCCATAGAGTATAGAAATCAACAACGGTCCACCAGCCGTGGAACCCTTTGGTGCGGCAACAGTAGGGCCGCCGATGTAGCAGTTCTTTCCTCTGCCATCCGCAGCAGCACCACCTGCTTATCATGGCCTCTTCTACACACCGCCCTTCCCGAGCGTTCCGGTCCCTGTACCAGAGTGGGCCCGATGCGTGCATGCAGAGACCACCCAGGCACAGTATCCAGCTGCTGCACCACCCAGGTTTGGCTGGACGGTCCCTGTTGAGCCTCAACCTCCCGAGGAGACTGCCACAACTCATCCAGTTACATCACCACCGCTGTCAGGTCAGAGGCTAGGACACACCACGTTACCCGCAGTGTCTTCATTGACAGAGCTCTTTTTCTTCCTAGAATCCCTTGCCCCTTCACTGGCTGCTATGCCAGAGGCCTGTGCGCCCACCTCTGACGCTCACAGTACCCCCAGGCACACCTTCCTGGTAGGAAAAACTTCTCAGTTATGGAAGAGTAGGAAGCAGGTTGTGTCGAGCGGATTCTGAGAGAAGCCAAGTATATTGCTCTCTGGTACATGTGAGAGTGTCTAGCTGTGGCACCTGCTACAACGATTGGGTGTTTCCATCAGCTACATCACACTGCAATACACTCCAAGCGCAAAGGCAATGGCTGATAATGATGGCATGCACCTCTCACACATAAAGCACATCATTGTTTAGAATCTTTTTGTGCCTGTTGGCGTTTTCCAATTTGTCTAGGGTCATACACTGTCACATCGTGCTAAATCTTGGACAAAGGCACTCTGCTCTGGAATGTTCAAGTTTGTGCATGCACATGGTTTGTCGCTACCACTAGACACTATTGGTTGAAATGTTTGTGTGTTTTTCATGTTAAATATCTACCCTACACATATCAAAAATTTCTTCTGTGCTTGCCTCTCACCATTGTATTGCATGTTTCCTTGTGTGTCTGTGAACAAGGAAGGATGTTGATCTCTGGTCGTAATTGTATTCACACACACACACACACACACACACACACACACACACACACACACACACACACACACACACACACACACACACACACACACACACACATACACA
>SZWC01010433.1:70459-86359 GCA_023375785.1 Penium margaritaceum | reverse complement strand
CCCCCCCCCCCCCCCTCCCTCGCCCCACCCCCTCCTGGGTTTGATTTGTGTTTCCAGGGTGTATTGGCTAGTGTTTTTGGAGGATGGCCAATCTCATACGCAGATGTATGGATGCACTTTTCAAATTGTGTGCATCCATGATACACTCCTCTATACAGTCCACCAATACACCTCCGTTGTTAGGAGGAGAGCGTCTAGTAGTTGTGCGGGTCTTTTGGAAAGGTTATGGTAGGGAGTGATGCTTGCGTACAAGGATTACTACCAAAAACCATCAGATGAAGATGATCAATAATAGAGATTAGTTATACTATCAGTTCTACAAAAGGGCACATGAGGATGCCCTTTCAATGTATGATTGTGTTCAAGATAGACGTTATCATCAGCAAACTAGATACATTCTTCCTTTTCCAAAGGGGGCTCCTTGTTCCCTTTCCACAAATGAAAAGGTGTATTGTTGTGTTGTATTGGGAAGTGTATGTGGAGGGGGCCCAAACTGATATAAAAGTGTACAGATAAACTTGTGTAAAATGTTGAACAACTTTTCAGTGCACTCCGATACACTTCATGGTAGATCATAATACATTCCCCTAGTACACTAGCAAGGTTTGGGGAGAGACATATCACCAAGATGTTCTTTTTTCAGTTAAAACATTATGGTAGAGCATAATGCTTGCGAACAATTTTGTTACTTTGTTTGTCATAGGTAAAGGTATGTTGAACTTCTAGCTACACCTTTTGATACAATCATAGGATAAACTACTCAATTCTCAAAAGAGGGGGTGGGGGCTAGCCGTCTCCCATCCCAAAGACGAAGTGTATTATGGGAGTGTGTTGCATACTATATGTAGAGCGAGGCAAATTCATTTCACACGCATAAGAATGCGCTAATGCATGTTTCTTACGAGACTTCAAATGTACTCCCCAATACACTCGCCGTGTTTTAGGGTTGGGGCGTTAACTGCTCAATGGGGTGCTTTCGCAATGTGACCATATTGCATTATGCCCAAGTGAAGATGTTTGAATGAAACTCGTCAATAACTACAATTGACATCCTGTACAGATAGTAAAATCATCTAGAAGGAATACATTTCTGCATAAGTTGCATCTTCTACCAGCTTTTGACATTGGTATGTTCAATTTTGACAATTTTCTCTTTGAAAGGCCCCTCCCCTAGTCTCCCCCTCCAAAGTTGAAAATCTAGTTCGGTGGTGTATCGGCTAGTGTATTTGGGGGGGAAATTTTGAATGCACAAGTGTATGGATAAACTCATATACAATATTGTTTATGTTTATGATGCACTTCTAGACACACCTCTCTAATGCACACGTAATCATACGGAAGGGGAATGCAATATCATGCAATAAGCAGGAGTATATCATTTTGAATCCGTACCATACAACTTCCGTTACACGTCCCATTTGCACTCAAGCAAAACGAAATACACATCCCTTCTAAGACACAGTCGTCGTATGTCTTGTTGCTTGACAAGTAGTGATGAGTGTCTATTGATACACTTCAATCCAGCACTATGCATAACAAGTTTGTCCCAAAGGCCTTTAGAGGACAGAATAGCACCACATGTAAAAAATTCAACTTGTTTTGAATGGTACATGTAGGGATTATTCACGAAATTCAAATACGTGTATGTCATCCAAAAGAAGGATACCATCTTACCAGGTGTTGGGAAGAATAAGACTCCCCTATCTGTTGTCTTGAAAATGTCTAAACTTAAACCATGAACAGCGAGCAATAGCAACATGTCGACGTTGAATGTGATGCAACGTCACTGTGCTGACATGGACAAAAACATTTATCATTCATGAACCCCTCTTTCGAGGAGTTTGTGAATGTCGAGGGGGTTTGTGCATGGTTTGCATCGGAGGTCCGTTACTCTCCATGCGTTGAAAGGGAGCCTGTTATGCCCCACTACAATTGGGCCCAATGAAAGCCTTTGCAAAACTGAAACCCTAAAACCCTGAGTGTTGTTTGGGGAAGGGAATGATTAGGGTTTTCATGTAGAAACTAAAGGGTTTTGATGTCAGGGAAAAAAATAGGCCTTTCTCCTTGATCCCAAAAATGGGTGTTTTCATTTGATCGCGATCGAGCGATGACCCCTTTGCCCATTATTGTTTTGACGCACAAAAGCCCTAGTTGGATAGAACCATAGAAAACACTAAATCAAACCAGGTTTTTTGCTAAGGAATAGGAGGTCATCACTTGATGGTGAGTTTGACGTGGGAGCAAGAATCATGAGGAGGGTTGACATGCCCTACCTCTCTTTGCTTGATCAGCGGCGTATGCTACTCATCAAGCATGGCAAAGCGAGTGGGCAGTCTGGTATTCTAAATTTCTGGGGAAGGGAGTCCTATATTTCAAGCGTTGGATAGGGCGTTTTGGCCCACTCACAAAACGGGTAGAAGGGTCATTGTGTAATATTGTGAAACGTACGTTGCATTTCTACTTAAAACTCAAAGAAACAAACTACATTTTTTCTAAAGATTGCTTTCTTGTTTTTTTACTACAAAACTGGTGGTGTAATAAGTGCATGCACACGAGTAAACATTTAGGAAACGACGAATTCAAAGGAGTACTATAAATAGGTTATGGAATGTGTACAAGTGAATTCATCAACCATAACTCTTCGTGGTCAGAAGGAGAATTGAGATCCCTACTGAGGGTGAACCCGGCTCAATCTACCCATTTCCAAAATAGACTACACAAATAGAAGAGTAGTAGAACTCCTCATTCTAACGGGATAGTTTATCCAGCCGCACGACTAGGTGGAAGACCATTTTGATGGGGCTCAAACATGTCCAAGATCACAAAGAATGTTTTGGCAACCCCTAAGGATACTTCGCGTTCAATTACACCATTGAGATTGTATAAGTTGCAGGGAAACAACCATAGGATATCCTTAGGTGCTTCTTCATTTGGAGTACCACGAGGCTAGCTCGGGTTGGGATATCACATTGTTAAATGCAAAACATCGGGCACAAGGTGATACTTCATCATACACTACCTATTTGGAACGGCCTCAAGTTAAAGCATATGTGTTTTATTTACAACAAGTAGTAGATCTCCAAATACAATGATAAAAGGTTCCACAAGGTCCAACAACGTTCGACAATGGTCATGAAACCGGGCAGTGTGAGGCGCGCAGTATGCTCCCCAACTACCAACACCGTCCTAACATCATTCAAAGCCTGTATGCATGTACAATGTGTTTTGGAGAGCTGTTACATGTAAATACCACACTCACAAAGGAGGCATCTGCCCATGTGTCGATGAGGATTCATGCTGAAGCATTTGGTTGCTTTTTGTGAAAGTGTAAGGTCATGCTTGTTTTTGACTTGCGTAGGAACAGAATTTGTGGAGGATTGTTCTATAGCTTTTAATTGTACTAATCGTGAGTGTTTCTTTGTACCTATACCCTGTCATTTATTTGTACCCGCAAACAATGTCTTTTTCTGAACATGGCCGATAGATTCCATCATTTTGAGGCAAACATGCTCGTTTTTTGATAGGTAAAAAAAGCCACCATTGACGATGTAAGGGAATTCTTTCTTTCAGCCTCATGCATAACTTCTGATTGAAAGAGACAAGTTTCACTTGGAGATACAAGCAAAAATGTATTAGTTTCCTGATTTTCTTTAGACACACAAAGTAGGACACACAAATGGTTATGGTAGAGGGCTTAAGGATCCGTGATTGGGGTAAATTGTGTTGAAAGAGAATGTACTCACATAAGAAAATGTACTCACATGAAACAACATGAGTTTCGTACCCTCATCATCTCTTACACTCATAGAAACCAAACATAGCGGTCCATTTGTGGCTGTAAGGACTCGTGAAAATCTCATCCATAACCATGCTAGGGACAACAACTACATCCTTCGACGGCTCCCTCAAAGTCCCGGCATTTGTCACGAGGGCATTCATGTCCACGACAACCACCAAGTGTGCCTTGTCCGTTCATGGTCACAAAAGCATGGCTATGGTATTGCCCCTCTTGGAGACGTCCTTGGTCCGCTGGGATGCTTTTATGAAGCTGGCATTGCCCACCCTAGTGTTGGCCACCTCCATTACAGTGGTCTTGACCTCCAAAATTCGGGCATTTTTGGCCTTTTCCATGACGGTGGACATTCTTTTGTCGCTGCTACTTGTACTGCTGGTCATGCTAATGTTTTTATTGTTGATTGCACCAAGGAAAGTCATATGAAACATGTTGAGGCCCATGACAGTCCATGGAGATGCTCGTGGAAGGAAATTGCTTCCCTCACTCATGACTCTGTAACCATTTTGATAGCTGAAATTGTTCTTCAACCATGAGTTTTGTGACACTGTCTTTTACACACTGCCTTTTAGGGCTAGCATTTCAAGTCAAATGTTGTTTTCTCATGCATCTTCATCCCAAATGCCAAAGTTCATCTTATGAACCATGCAAACGTAATTAACAAGCTATTCCATTTTTTCTGTTATCCAAGAGGTATGAAACCTGTAACTCTGGGCCTGGTGAGTTGTCTAGAAAGTGGTTGATCTTTGCATGATTTCTCAGACAATACTCTGCTAATTTCTTTGCAACGTTAAGGAATGATTTTGCACTCTTAAAAGAAATCCTTTCTCACACAAAAGCGTTTTACTCCTTCCATGCCTTTTTTGGTTTGCTCACTTGGAGTGGAGCTTGTGCATGAGCTTATGATACTCCACACCCAAGCCAGAGTGGGACTACTTCTCCTCAAAGAGCTTTCCCACCTTCTTAAAGGATTGTGACCGTAGGAAGAGGATGCTTTGATAATCTCACTCATTTTTGTTAACTTGAGGAAGGCACATGCGTATTTCAATAATCTTCAAGAACAAGTTAACATGCCCTTTCCCATTGTACCAAACAACTGGTTTCAGAACCACTCTATCATCTATCACACACAACCTCTAGTCGTGAGGTGCTGCTAATGTAATGTATATTTGGAATGCATTGGTTTCTGCACATGGAGTAGGAGGGCCTCTTGAGAGACAAAGTGCGTTATTCGTAGTCCTACACACTTTCTCACCACTTCCATGCTCACAGCGCAGGAAAAACTTGTCCACATCTACTTCAACTATGTTGTGTACTATTTTGCTTTGTTTATCACAACATGTTGATTCGTGACCTCCTTTGCTTTAACGGGCTTAGTTACATGTTTTCCTCAGTAGCTACAAGCTTCCATGCCATCTTAGCATTTTGCTCATACGAGTTTTCGCTCAATGGCTATGTCGTAAACATTTTTTCCCCCAAAGGGTGGCACGTACCATCTCACCGTCGTGCGTTAGTGTACACATCATGGTCATGGCCATGTTGAGGTCTTTTCTCAAGATTCAAGCACAGGTTTGTTTGTCTGGATGTTCAAGAAAAGTACACATTGTCAAAGGTACGCTCTGATGCATGAGTGATTAGAAGGCACACAGGAAGTTGACAATCTGATGCCAATCATTGAGCGAGGTATTAAGGCTTAGTGTCGAGAGGCTTGAGTGGGCTCAAATGAAAAACATAAGTGTTTGAATGAATTTATAAGTCCATCCTCCTCATTGAAAGCACCCTTCCTTGTCCTTGTCATCACAACTCACTGCACCACTAGAAGCTACATTGTTGCTTTATTTGAAACTTCATGATGGGTTCTTACATTTTTTATCATCATGACGTTTGTTTTACAAAGAATGATACAAATGAAAGCAATACATTTTGACTAGATGTTTGTCGATGAGCTTACAATGAGTCAAAAGCGATTGTTGTAACATTTTTTACTCGAGCACCTTATGCTAGCTGTAGAATAGAGCAGGTAGCTTGGCGTGGTCATGAGACGGTTTGGCATGATGTCTTAAACTTCATTTTCTAATATTTTTAGCATAGATTTTATGTGTGAAAATGCCTTGCCCAGACAATGTACCGCTAAACTTTGTCATTTTCTTAGTTGGACATGCTGGTATCAGTGATTGGAGCTTGCTCTTACACCAAGTACATGCAAGATTCCATAAAGTTAGCATGTTGGTATTTCTATCATGAAATTGGTGGCCCACCACTCGTTGAAGTGAAGATTTTTACACCGATTGGTAGAGGAATTTGGGCTGCTAAACAAAAGGTCCTAATTTGGCTACTTTGTCATGATTTCCACACTATTCGGTTCACTTCTTGATGAAATTGGATGTCTATTAATTTGTGCATCAATGTTGTACAACATCTTGACTTCTTCTCAGCGTTTCTTGAAGCCACCTCTCACAACAGGGAACCACACTCGCCACTAGACCTAAGTGCCCGGCCCTAAGTATGCCTCGGTCTAGGCTTTTCTACCATACCCTACTACCAGATGATTTCATTATACATCATTTGTTTTTTAAACAATATTTAAATATTCCTCTGCATAAGAAACATGCTTGTGGCCTTTTTGTGTGCAACTTGTTATTACTCCGCAATCCGGTTCAACTTCTGGAGAGTATCAAATTCTGAGGTGCACTTTGTTGATTCGCAAAGGAGGCTGTCGAGGACGAGTTTTTGTTGAGTATTGAAGATTTGAAGCGCAAAGTTGTTCACGATTTGAGCACCCTCCACAAAACTACTATACGATTCTGACCAGGTTTGTCGTGTTAGTGTGAAAATCCCAAAAGATTTTGCAAAAAGAGATTAGCATGCACCTTGAATATTTGTTTAAACAATGAATTCACCTGGCACTAGGGTACATACTAGCACAACAATTCTGGCAATTGCCGTGGAAGTACAATGTTGTGTAGCGCGGTGTAACGCAAAAGCGAGGGTAACCGATTTTTTCATCTTTGTTGAGTCTAGTAGTCGTAATGTACACCTCCACTCTCATAATCCGCGTGCAAACTATTGATCAGTTAGAGTTTGATTGATGAAATAGTGAAAAGGTTCTGGTGAGATTTGGGAGTTCCTCGCGACTTTTTTACTTCTCTCCGTTGGCAGTACTCCTTGCACGCACGCAGTTTAAAGCTCCTTGTTTGATACAATGAGTTGTTCAAGCACATGATTCTCTAGAGCATCATAACTCTCTGGCACTATCCACAAATAATGAGAGCTTGTCGACTATTGCCTCCCATCGTGCTGAAGTTTTCCTTCATGCAGCGGCAGAGGTGAAGGGTTTACAGAGCCCCAGGGGTCCATCACCAGGTTGGTCCTCGGAGTCTTCAACGTCAAGCCATTTAACACGAAGCTCGCCTCTGCTACTAGATTGCCTTGAGAGCACAGTGGACTACATGCTTTTTTCCTCGATTGCTGGTTTCTTCGCCGTTGACTTGCGTTGAGCTTCAAGTGTGGTGTCTCATTTCATAATTGTCATTGTAATATCTATGATCTTTGCGATGGTGCATGTTCGTGAATGATTTATGCGAGGTTGTCGCATTCTAGTGAATTGGTCCACTGTCCCTCTAGTGACAATATGCCTTAATACCAAGTATTACATTCAGCATAATCTGGATGGTGGAGATGGATGATTTGAGGAGGAGAAGGAAATTATAGGGATTGGTACACGTTGATAACTTGTGATGAGATTAAACTATGCTTTCATGAAAGTGTCAAAGAAATTGGCACATATGGCATTGGTTGTCGAGGTTAAGTGAAGCATGCAACGTTGCATCTTGAAAGGCAGCTTCAATAAGTCAAGGTTACGAGAACATTGAGGATAGGTTACAAAGACATTTTGTGTCGCTGAGAAGTGAATTGAAGAGTTCCAAAACCCCATCACAACTCGTGATAGGTTTGTTGACCCTCGTGGGAAGTGGTTGAATGTTTTGGCACCTTCTGGAACAAAACACGAGAGATTAGGAAAAGTGGCCAAAATACCTTCCATGAAACAGTGGGATATTCTTATGGTCGATGTGATGTGGTTGGACGACGTGAACCCATGAACACCCATGTGTAGAGTTTAGGATTTTGCATTTTTTGGTGACATAACACTTATCCACATAGAGTAGACTAGCAATGGTTAAGATAGGAAAAACAAGATGGACATGTTTGGAAAGAAGAGACATGGTGTTGACCACAAGAGATTCCTTTTTCTTGTGAATGAGGAAACTCGCTCACCCATGTCACGGCAAAAAAATACAATGACGTGAGAATGTTGCTACGTCACACGTGGGTGGAACCAACCCTCTCCCAATTCAACCTGAGAAGGGGCCAAAGACGTTGCCAAAGAGTGCCTTCACATTTTCTCGTAGCAACCCTGAGCCGTGTTATGTGTTCCATCTCTTTAAATGTACATGTATCTCCGATGTACAGCATCGGAGGTAGTCGTTGAGCGTCTACTGTCACGCCAAAGCCTTTACTTTCTGACGCAAGACTAACAGCATTGAAACATGTGGTTGAGTCACACTAAACGATGACCACACACATCTTGGGGCACTGTCAGAGCGTTTCCAAGAACTTGCTCTGACCCCGAAGGTGTGGTAAAGCTAAAGGTTACTTGCGAATGGATGCTTTCATACCGGTGTTAAATGAACTTTGATGAAAAATTTCAGAAACAAGCAATTTGAGGAAAAAATATGCAAGTTCGTTGCCGTGTGGAACAAGCAACTTTCTTAGCTTTGTGAACTCGACCTCGACAACAATTCCCATAGTGTGTTGAGGTAGTTGTTTGTGAGAGAAACAAATTCATAGTTTAAGTTCCCAAACAAATAATCAACTAGCCCACGGTGCATTTGGTCTCGAGTGTGTACTTGCGGGTGAAGTCAACCCGGATTCTAAGTTTTGAGTGTAATTTTGCTCGGATTCCATTTTCGAGTGGGGTTGGATTTGTGACGTCGTCACAAGGTACCCCGCCTTCCTCATTTACATATGCATCGTCCCCCAAATTTCAAAAACACATCACTATCCGCCTTGTGTCGTGTAAACATGTAACGTTTAGCCTCATGTTTGACGTATGTCTATCCATCTGCCCATGAGTTTGATGCTTGTTGCTGACATGCTAGGTGAAGGACCGATTCATGTCTAGTTTTGAGAGTCGACCGATTCTCTCCTTTCTAGAGAGCAATGATGTATGTTTATTGTATAGTGTTAGCGGAGTTCTTAGGTACACTTGTCAAAGTGCACGGATGCTAATACTTCATTTGTCTATTCCGTGTTCTTTTCTTATAAAAACACACCTACCACATGTTGTCATGAGAGCATGTAAGAAAGCCAATGTTTTGGAAAACTATGCAGCAGGTTGGGGCAGCAGCGTTGTTGATGCAGCGTGCGGACTTCCACGCTAGTTGCTTAAGTCAGCTGCCCCCTCAGTCTGCTGCTCTGAAGTCTACGTCTGGAGGCTCTGGGTTTGTTACGCAGAAACGCGCGCGCCAAAGCTAGCGCCAGAAAGCAGCTGAAAACTGATAGTAACTGATTAGGAATCAAGAATGAACAGCAATGGGGGACCCCTCCAAGTTCTAGCCCCCCCCCCCCCGAGCTCTGTAGAGCTTGTTACTCAGTTCATCAGCCAATCAGAAAACAGCTAATTTCAGACTGGCAGGTTTTCTCGGTGAGGCCTGCCAGACGGCCGTCAGCCCAAAACCCGGGCGTCGTCCGTTTTGCCTGAAAACTGGACCATACCATAACACCGACGCTGCGAACGCAGTCGTGCAGTCAGAATCTGCTAGAAAAATAGCAGCGAGGAGTTATGGCAGCCTGAACCCAGGCAGTGCCCACGATGGTTTATGCTGCCAATCAGGGCCATGCAACATGCAAATGGGACCCTAGGTAGCGCATGACGACGTAAGCACGATAGTACGCGCTGGACGCATGCAGACAGCAACTGCGTCTGCATGCGTTGACCGTGTCTCTGCCCGTTTGTTGACCGTGTCTCTGCCCGCCCATGTGCACTACGCCTGTGAGTCATGGGGGAGTGTTGGTTTTTGCGCTCATTGTGCTCTGTTGTGTCCTCCCGGCTTGTGTACATCGGCGTGCTATTGACTGACGGCGAGACTCGACGCCGATGGAGTGTCGTCCGGTGGAGCCGACGCACGCTGAGGTCGTCTTGCAGTTCGTTGGAGCCCCCTCTCTCCGGCGACGTGTTCAGCTCCATCGGCAGGCCTCCTCGGCGGTCGCGCTACCGGCAGTCACTGCTGTTGACTCAGAGGGGCCAGCGGACGCGACTGGGGCTGCTGGCCCGGAGGGGTCAGCGGACACGACAGGTGCAGCTGGCTCAGAGGGGCCAGTGGACGCAGCTGGGATTGCTGGCCCGGAGGGGCCAGCGGACGTGACTGGGGTTGCCGGCCTGGAGGGGCCAGCGGACACGACAGGCGTTGCTGGCTCAGAGGGGCCAGCGGGCGCGACCGGGATTGCTGGCCCGGAGGGGCCAGCGGACAAGAAAAGCGCTGCTGGCTCAGAGGGGCCAGCGGACGCGGCTGGGACTGCTGGCTCGGAGGAGCCAACGGACGCCACTGGGGCTGCTGGCCCGGGAGGGCCAGAGGACGCGATAGGCGCTACTGGCTCAGAGGGACGGAGTGATGTGTCACCCGGAGGCGACAGGACGGAGGACGGACTCACCACTCCCCCACGCAACAGGAGGGACACAGACAAGCCGGAGCGTATGAGGTCGTGGGGGAACAGATCCTCGAAGAACAGGGCATTGCGGGACTCGACGATGCAGTGTCAAGATGGGTCCCAGAAGCGCCAGGCCTTGGACTGACGAGACACACCGAGGAAGGTGCAGGGGCGTCCGCCAGGGATAAGCTTGCCGCCCTGCTGGGGGGCGGGCAGCCACACAATGGCCACGCAGCCTCAGACGCAAGCTGGGCGGAGGTCAGCGCGTCGACCGCACCAGTGCTGGTATGGTGTGGACTGGCGGGGAAGGGGATCGTGGGGAACCCGGTTCCAAACCCAGGTCATGTAGGACATGGCTTCAAAACAGAAGCCATCGGAGAGACCTGACTCGATCCGCATGGTGCGGACGGCATCGGCCATGGTGCGGTTCCACCGCTCGGACACGCCATTCAGGGCGGGTGTGTAGGGCGCAGACGTCTCATGGTGGATTCTGCGGGAGGCGAGAAAGGTCGTGGCCTCACCCATGTACTCTCCGCCGCGATCGGAGCGAAAGTGGCAGAGGGGGCGGCCACACTCGCGTTCCACGAGGACGAGCCAGTCCTGAATGGCTCGGGCGACATCGCTCTTCTGTCGGAGGCAGAAGACCCAGCGATAGCGAGAATAACCATCCGTAAGGGTGAGGATATAGCGGCCATGCTCTCCGACGGACTCGGTGGGGAGAGGACCCATGACGTCCGAGTGGACAAGGTCAAGGGGAGCGGATGCACAGGAGGAGGACAAGGGGTATGTGGACCGATGCATCTTCCCCTGAGCGCAGTCAATGCACTCAGTGGGGCACGTGAGAGGGAAAGTCTCCGGGTCAAGGCCCTTGGCCAGCTGGGTGTGAAGCATGCTCTCTACGGCGGCAGAGTGGACGTGGCAAAGGCGGCGGTGCAAGAGGCGGGTGTACTGAGGAGAAAGCGTACTGGTGACAAACACATGGCCTGTGGCGGCTGACGGGGAGGAGACGGGAGGAGAGGAGGAGAGGCGAGGAACATGCCACAGGTTGCCACGGGCGGTGGCGTGCAGGACGACAAGACCAGACGGATGCAACGACACAGTGCCAACACCACGCGAGTGCACAACATCCATGCTCATGCGGTCAAGGGCAGTCACGGACAGGAGGCTGAGCTCGAGACCAGGGACGAAGAGGACATCGGTCAGAAAGACATCACCGGTAGGACCACGTAAACGAACGACGCCAACACCACGGACAGGCAACACCTGTCCGGAGCCTGTCCGGACACCGGAGACATCGCCTATAGGACCGAGCATACTGAAGGCCTCACGGGAGGCCGTCATGTGATACGTGGCCCCAGAATCGATGATCCAGGTCTCAGCAGGGTCTTGGACCGGGGTCGCCAGATCGCTAACGGTCACATGGCAACAGGCGAGGGACACGGACGCAGTGGACGGAGGCGCGAAACGGGACTGCCAATCGTCAAGCCAAGCAATGTCGTCAAGGAGAGGGGTGGAGGAGGCCACTGGCGACGACCAGGCAAGAGAGGAAATGGGACACGACCGCAACTCAGTCTCAGTCATGCAGGGCTGGGTAGGAGGGCAAGAAGTGACGCAACTCGCACTTCCTTGGGGAGGAGGGCAAGGCAGGCCAAGCTGGAGCGCGATGAATTGCTCCAGCTGACGCTCACGAGAGGTGGGCCCGGGAGTGTAGTCGGAGTGCGGAGTGATAGCGCTGGAGCCCGGGTAGTAGGGGAAATGAGCCGGCGTAGGGAGCGGAGGCGCCGACGGCTGCGGATGGTGCGGCGGCGGCGCCGGTGTCTGCGGGACTGGCGAGGCGACCGGAGTGGTGGAGCTGTTGGGCGAGGCGGAGGCGTCGGAGCCGGCGACAACGACGGCGGCGGAGGCGAGACGGCGCTCCCGCTGGCGACGCATGGTGGCGATGACGCGTGCCTCGTCGGTCGGTAGAGGGCACGTGTACCACCCATGCCCAGGCTGGCCACAGTTCTGGCAGACCGAGCCAGCACTGCCGGACCCGGTCGACGGCTATGGCTGCTGATGCTGTTGACCCTTGCCCTTCTTGCTCCGACGCTTCTTCTTCCCCCTCGACGAAGAGCTGGTGGAGGAGCTGGCGGAGGAGCTGGCGGAGGAGCTGGCGAAGGTGGCCGCGGCGGGAGAGGCGATGGCCACGGAGGCGAGGGCCTCCATGCGATGGAGCTGGGAATCCTGGTGAGCTTCCTCAATGCGGAGGAAGAGCTCGTATGCCCAGGGCATGAGGGTGCCCTGGGCTGCCATGGTGGACAGGACGTCCTGAGGGTAGTGTAGGAAGACGTTCGCGTACGCGCTAGTGGCACCGCGCTTGATGGTGAGGAGCGCGGACAGAGGGGGTGGAGCAGATGTGCCGAGACGACGTAGGATGTCCTCCGCCCACTGCCAGTAGGTAGTGACCGTCTCGGTCTCCCCCATGTGCAGGGAGTTGAACTCCCGGAGCAGACGACTGATCTCACCGTCGTTGGACAGACGATGGGGTCTGGTGAGGACGTGCCATGCGACTGCAGGGTCTGGTATGGTGTCGGCGGTAAAATTGCCGAGGAAAGGCTCTAGGGCCAGGCGGGAAACAGGAGGGGCGACTGGGACAAGGGCACGGACGGCGCGACCAGCGTCACACAACTGGTCGGCTTGGGTGGAGTCGTAAGGGAAGGTGTAGTATGCCCACAAGCCCTCACCTTGCACCCAGATCCGGAAGCTAAGCTCCCAGCTTCGAAACTGCTCGCCGGCCTGAAGCGGTGGCGGCGGCGTCTCAAAGTCCTTCTGCCTGCGGCCGGCACCAAGAGTGGGGCCAAGGACGGAAGTGACGGTCTGCCGCTAGCGCTGAGTCTGTTGCTGTGCCAGATAGTACGTGGCAGCAGACACCGCTGGACTGGCGTGCCCTGGAGGGACGAATGACGGTGGCACACTGGTGGCAGTCTGGGCGGCTACCGGCTGTAGCGTTGCAAGCTGCTGCGTCAAGGCAGCGAGCTGTTGCTGAAGAGCAGCGAGGGGGTCAGGATTGCCGCCGACGACACCAGTGGGCTACAGCTGCTGCAACTGCTGCTGTTGCTGCTACTACGGCGGCGGCTACTACTGCTGCTGCTGCTACTGCTACTGCTGCTGCTGCTGCTACTACTGCTGCTGCTGCAGGCGCTGCAAGAAAGGAGGGGTAGGGGTCCCCCCAACAGAGGAGGACCCCTCCTCACTAGGGGTACCGGCCATGGTGTGGTGCCCCTTGTGTTTTTTTTGTTTTGTGTTGCTTTGGCTGATGTCAGCAAAAAGGGATGGTGGGAGTTCTATCCACCCCTTGGGTTGCCTTCCCCCTTTCCTTTCTCCCCCCCTTTTTCACTCCTTTTTTTGTGTTTTTTTTCATGACGTCAGCAGTGACGCCAACAGTGACATCATTGGAAGGGTGCTGACGTCAGCACCGGCGAATACTGGGGCCGCCGCTGCTACTGTTGGTGCTGATGCTGCTGTAGCCGCTGCTACTGCTCTACTTCTGCTGCTACTATTGCTGCTGCTACTGCTGCTGTTGCCGCAGCTGTTTGCTACTGCTGCTACTGCTGCTATTGTGGTTACTGCAGCTGCTGCTGCTGTTGCTGCTGTCGTTGCAGTTGCAGCTGCTGGTGTTCTGAGCTGCAACAGCTGCTGTGGCTGCTGCTGCTACAGTAGTGAGCTGCTGCAGCTCGCTGCTGTTGCTGAGCGTTGCTGCAGCTGCTGCATGCTGTAGCAGCTGCTCACTACAGCTGCAAGCTACTGCAGCGAGCTGTAGGGATGGGGGATTTGTTTTTTTTGTCTCTTTCTTTTTCTCCTTTGTCACAGCGGGTAGCAGCCCGCCGTCTGTTGCGAGCAGCGGGCTGCTGCTCGCCTAGCAGCAGCAAGCTGCTACTTGCTGGCAGCAGAGGGCTGCTGCTCGCTACTCGCTCGCTGAGAGCAACGGGCAGCAGCAGCCGCGGCTGGCAGCTGCCAGCTCCTGCTGCTGTAGCTGGCGGTTGCTACAGTTCGCTGCAGTAGCTGCTGCAACCCTTTGCTGCTGATGCACGCTGCTGCAGCTGCTGCGTGCTGCGGCTGCTGCCTGCTGCTGCTGCGGGCTGCTAGACCAGGCTGCTGCTGCGGGCTGCTGCTGCTGCTGCACGTTGCTGCTGGTGCTGCACGCTAATGCTACTGCTCCTGCGAGCTGCTGCTACTACGGGCTGCTGCTGCTACTGTAGCGAGGTACTGCTGTTGCGGGCTACTGCGAGCTACTGCTTCTGCCTGCTGCTGCTGGTGGTGCTAGTTACTGCACCTGGGTGACGTTGCCGCGTGCGTCGTCGCCCACAGACGTTAGATGCCGCCTGCCTCTCACCTCCTCGCGTCACGCGTGGGGGTCAGTGCTGCCGAAAAAACTTCGACAGCATTTCCCCTGGCCCAGTGGCCGTGGAAAAAATCAGACGCCGCCACCAGGAGGGTCAATGCTGTCAGAAAAAATTCCGGCAGCATTTCCCCTTGTCGTGCTTTGTACCGTTCCTGTACAGTTTACTGTGACCACTCGGCCGTGTCCATACTCGTGCAGATCCCTGAGGCAGGCGGCCCTGGTGACACCGGCGCGACGACAGGGGGCGGGCTACCCATCTGGAGCTGACCGACCACCGTTGCAGAGCCCCAGATATCACCGGGACTCCTTGCCGTGACTTCTACGTCTTGCAGGCGCCTTTCGGCGGACTGGGCATGAGCCCCATTTGCATGTTTTTGCATTATATACTCGCTGTCCGTCGATGGATGCATGCATGTGACCAGTCGTTGCGTGCGTCTTTTGATTCTGCACGTCTAGGTTCAGACGNTTAGGACAGCTCTTGGACTGCCGCGTGCGACACCCGCCGTGCGCCGCGGCAGGTATTTATGCCCTGGACCTGTCAGTTGTCATCTCTCTCTGCATTTACTAAGCTATTGAAGCTTATGAGACTTTGCGCGTCTCCCTAGCCTGATCCTTGCTGTTTCTTGCACATGCCTGCTTGCTAGTGCGTCAGCTGACTGGACAGTGTTGCCACGTCAGGAGCAGCAAGGCTAGGAAGCTTCCTAGCAGTTTCTCATGGTATCAGAGCGGTGAGACAGATCTCACCAAGCTGCGCAGCAGAGACGCAGCAGAGCAGCAGCAGTGAGAGTCACCGCTGCAGCAGATCTTCTGGGACCCGCTGGAGACTGTCGACCGCCGTCAACGCGAGACCGCAGCTGCAGAGATAGCAGCAGCGACGCGTACCACCACGCAGAGAGGCGTGGCGACGGCGGTGCCAGCAGTCACCTCACAGCCACAGCAGCTGAGTTGCAGCAGCAGCACAGCAGCCACAGCCGCAGCGTGACAGCAGCGCAGCAGCAGCAGCGGCAGCAGCAGCGCA
>SZWC01010432.1:28229-63977 GCA_023375785.1 Penium margaritaceum | reverse complement strand
AGTCTTGCACGCCTCCTACCTCACAGGTTGTCCAGCATCCACGTCCTTCAGATGACCCTTTGTCCCAGTCCTTGGATACCTTGAGACATTTTGCTTCAGGAGGCACAGCACCTGCAGCCACTCAGCTTCGAGCAGCAGAGATGGAGGTGATGGTACTCCAGAGAGTGGTTGACTCCTTGTCCACCACGTACAGTGAGATGATGGCAGTACTTGAGGATGTTGAGTTTGAGCTTCGCACACTGACTCAGGAGGATCATGCCGAGATGCGTGAGCGCGCCTCTCTTCTCCAGGGTGAGTTGGTTGTAGCACAGGAGCATCTACGCACATTGGAGTGTGCAGTTGATGTACCGACTGCAGGAGTGAGTTTCCCACACACAACTCCAGCTCCGTCTCCACTCTCCACTTTAGGATCCTCCAACACCATCCTCTCCACCTGTACTATTTTGGAATCTGCTGGTTCCGACCTCTGGCACCTTCCAGATGCAGGGGGATCAGCCTCTCTCTCCTCGCTCAGCCATGGAGCATTCGGCAGCGTCTTCTCCACTCCTGCACCCTCTGAGTTTGATGAGAGTGACACTCAGGATCCTGCTAGTTGGGATCTCTGGCAGCTTCCACGTGGAGAGTGACAGGCATTAGAGAGTGCGGGAGTGAGTTGTGCACATGTTAGTCATTGTAGCCTCACCCTCATCTCTCTGATTACGTACTCACATCTCCAGCTACTGTCGAGTGTGTCTATCTTTGGATTGTTCTTCCCAGGATCGTTTGAGCCAGGAGGAGATGTAGTGTTATCTTTAGGCGATAGGTTCACAGCTTTCTGCATGCAGGGGGAGCATATGCATAATAGCACATTAATGTTGGCGTTCATGTTCTCAGGACTCTCTCATCACAGGGGAGCGTCTGTATCGTCTCAACTAGTACCTTGTCGACAGCTCTTGCAACCCAGGGGGAGTGTTGGTGTATGGGCTTTGAGCTATCATGCAGCCTTGTCTCCTAGTTTGAACAGATGGTTCTCCAGTGGCTACATTGCTTCTTCTGTGGCATGAATGGTGCATTCTAGTAGCTCAGTTTACCCATATGTGTCTAGTAGAGTTTTCTCGGTGGTCGAGACCCGGGTACACGACGGTTTGTGCCGGTACCTCGGGAGACCCTGCACTGATTGGTTTAGTCTTAGAGACATTTTGACAGACATGTGTAGTCTGCGTGTGGCTGAGACCCGGACGCCCGGTTACATGTTCCGGCGTCTCGGGAGGCCTAAACTTGCCTAGCTTAGCTAGACCGTGATGCTAGAGTGTCACCGTATATTCTGGTTGTGTTTGGGGTACATTTGATGTTTTCTTGTCGGTCGAGACCCGGGCACTCGATTGACTGTTCCGGTGCCTCGGGAGACCTCCAGTTTGTGGTTTCATGTTCTGGGACATGTGTACTCCCCGTCCGTGCCTTTTGGTGGCGGGGATGACGGGGCCTGGTGGGCCAGCCGCCAGTCCCCAGTACAAAAGCTCAGCGTAGGGCTCATTGTATTTCCCTCCTTGATTCTTAATTCTGTCATTGTAGACTTAGCCAAATTTTGGCGCTGCGTTTCTCCCACTCACACCCAGAGCTCATGTCTCATCCAGTATGGGCCTGCATGCCCTAGACCTATTTTAACTCAGCAATAAATCATGAACAAAGTGAGTGGTCGAGTGGTGTTTGATTTTCCTTTCTTCAAGCCTTGATCATGTCACAAGCTGTGTTGACCTGTTTCGCTGCACTCCTCGTGAACGAGCTTGCCCGGTTATGTGCCGCTAAGCTCCTCCAACTAGGAGAGTGGACCCAGTATTCATCTATTGTTGGATATCCACCGATATCTATTATGCGTCGTCCGATGTCCACCCGAGGAACTTAGAGTGCACGGATAGCTTTGAGAGAGGCTAAACTGTAGCATAATTGGAGTGTCAAAGAGAGTTGATAAGGAAAATTACCAACCTCATACTATTCGGGAACAAAATGGATGGATATGTCCCTCGTCTTGTCTCGAGGCATGCGGTCTTTCCCATTTCTCTTATGCACTGCATAATGCGTTTTCACGCGCATGCTTGGTGATGCTCTCAGGCACAACCAAGTGAACCATGTACAAGTAGATAGATTGACAAGAATCACGGTAGTTGATGCCCAAGTACACCGGGAAAGCATTTTGAAGGCGCAAAGGCCTAGGATGCTCCTTGTTATGAAGTACATCGCACGGCTCACGGTGTTGCCCATGTGTAAAGAGAAAGTTGCACTTCACATTCTAACACATTTTGAAGGCTCTTCTTGAGACCCAAAGGGCATTGTCTGATGACGACGCAGATTCGGATGTGCACACTGTAAGAGGAGCTACACAAGCCCTTCGTTTTGAAACTTGGTCCAAAGATGCACCCCATCAGTGCTTCTTCGTCCCAAGAAAGCCCAACGTGAAGCACGTGCATAATGTGCAACTTGTGCGCAACACAATGCTTCATGGTCCCAGGCTTGTGTGTGGACATCATACAACAAGAGTTCGGCCAGGTCACTCCGTGCATGTAATGGATAACATGGGGATCTTCATGGCTGGACGTCCTGGTCAACTCACCCTAAGCGGGTGCATATGCCATGCTACGTCATAGTGGAGGCCATCACTGTGGCAACGATCGCGAATAATGGTACACCTCGACCTATCATGATAAGGCACCCGATGAACAGGTTACATAAGGCAAGGGTGAGAAGATGCAAAGAAACTTCATAGCAACACTCCCGTTGACCAGGCGTCAGTGCCTGATCAAACGGTGACAACAGTCACAGGTCGTGCACGCAACGGCAAGAGTTTGGCTAGGGGACACAAGGCAAAGTGTCTGAATGCTTCAATAGCATTTGCAGAGAGAGATAACAAATGACAGGTCCATGGCCTAAATACCTGCCGCGGTGCACAGCGGGTGTCGCACGCGGCGGTCCAAGAACAGTCCTAAAACCGGCCAAACCACTGTTTTGGCCATAACTCTGTGCACACATGTCATGATGCTACGCCGTCTAAACCTAGACGTGCAGGATCACAAGACGGATACTACGACTGGTCACATGCATGCATCCATCATCAGACGGTGGACACGCAATGCAAAAACATGCAAATCGGGCTCATGGCCAGTCCGCCGGAAAGACTCCTGCAAGCTGGAGAGAAACAACAGGGAGTCCCGGCAGTGTCCGGGGCTCTGGAACGGTAGTCGGCCAGCTCCAAGCTGGTTGTCCGCCGCCCGTAGTCCCTCCGATGTCACCAGGGCCCGCCTCAGGGATCTGCACGAGTATGGACACGGCCGAGTGGTCACAATAGACTATACAGGAGCGTCACAAATCACAACACTCCCCCATGACCCGATGGTACGCATGTCCATAACCGTGCAGCACTGGGACAAGTAGAATAGTGAGTGTGAAACAGATGAGACAAACACACATCCCACACTCAACCACCCTCAGACATGGGGCGAAGCCCGACAAAACGAATGGACACCAGGAACTTTCCTCGAGCTAGTGCCTTCGTGAAGAAATCAGCACACTGCATGTCAGTGCCAACCCACATGACGGAGATCACGTGTCGCTCCACCAGATCACGCACAAAGTGATGCTCAACCGCAATTTGCTTCGTGCGAGCGTGAAAGACACCGAAGTTCTTCGCAATGGCGAGAGCACTCTGGTTGTCGCAACGAAGCACAATGGCGGGTACTAACCGACCAAGCTCAAGAAACAGGCGTTCCAGCCATACCGCCTCAGCAGCCCTTGCGCCCAAAGCAACGTACTCTGCCTTGGACAAGCTACGTGCGATGCAGCTCTGCTTCCCGCTATGCCAAGACAGAGCTGCACCACCGAGCAGGAACACGTAGCTAGTACGGCTGTGTCCATCTGGGCTCCAAGCCCAGTCGTTGTCAGTGTAGCCGTCAAGGACCATCGAACACTGCCGACAAAAGCAGAGTCCGAGGTACGGTGTGGAGACCACATACCGCACCACTCGCACAGTCGCGTGAAGGGCTCTAGCAGGAGGAGCCTGTGAGAACTGAGCGAGGAGGTTGACAGCAAAAGCGATGTCAGGACGTGTGGTAGTGGCCAGGTACATCAGAGATCCGATGAGACGGAGGTACAAGGTCACGTCCACTGTCTCCCCCAGTTGTGTGGGATCATCCACCTTCAGGGCATCCTGCCCATCGGGTGTGAGATGTGTGGAAGCGTTGGGCACTGCACCAAGGAGATCGCTGAAACGCTCCCCCGCGACTCTTGTATACCGGGCCTGATGCAGCAACAGCGTCCGACACCTGTGATCTCGCACGATCTCCATACTAAGAAACACCGATGCAGGACCGAGGTCCTTCATCCTGTAGGCAATCTGAAGGACAGCCTTGGCCTCCTTCACAGCGTCCAGGGACGGAGACGCGATCAGAAGGTCATCGACATAGACCAGGATGGCGGTGAACCGCTCGGGTATCGGTAGGATGAAAAGAGAGGGATGTGCCTCGCTCTGTACATATCCCGCACGAGTCAAACTGCCGGTGATCTCCCGGTTCTAACACTGCGGAGAGTGCTTGAGGCCGTACAAGGACTTGCGAAAGCGCCAGACCTTGTCACCGTCCTCAAACCTTGGTGGCTGAGCCATGTAAATCTCCTCATCCAGAGTGCCATGGAGGAACGCATTGTTCACATCCATCTGGTGCAGTTCCCAGTCATGCTGAGCCACTACCCCAAACAGAGCTTGAGCTAAGGTCATGCGGCCGACAGGGGCAAAAGTGTCGGTGTCATTGACACTTTTGCCTCAATCTGAGAGTACCCCCTGACGACCAAGCGGGCCTTATAGCGTTCCAGAGAGCCATGTCGCTTCACTTTCTTGCGAAAGACCCACTTGACCTGAATAGCCTTCATCCCTTGCGGAAGGTCGACGAGCTCGTAGACTCTATGCTCTCGGATAGCGCGAAGCTCATCCTCGCAAGCAACTTGCCAAGCGTCAGCATCCTGTGATGAGAGAGCTTCCCTCAGGGTGCCCGGGTCGAGGGAGAGCTCTACGTGGCAAGGGCACACGCCTTGGTGCTAGGCCTGACGACCACAAGATCAGCTGCTGCATCACAAGCGATATGGAACTCGAGAGTGACGAGATCATGCCCTATGGGGCATGTTGGATGTACCTCTGTGAGCTCAGTGCAGACACTCAGGCCTAGGACCTTTGTGCCGGGGTCACCACTCGTGATGCTACGAGAGGGGCGCCTGGGTGCGGGGCCTGACGCTCACTGAGCTCCGGAATCCAGTGGTCAAAGACTGCCACCAGGCTCACGGGAGTAACCTGAGTTCAAGGGACGCACCTCAGGCTCAAGGACAGGCATGACCATAGCTAGTGGGGGATGAGGCAAGGCAGCCGGTGATGCCGTGCGAGGAGACGCATGTGTGGGGGACACGGGGCTGGATGTGACAGCGGGAGCAGGCAAGACTGGACCTGACACAGAGGTAGGGTGCCGGCAGACGCAGGTACGGAAGTAGGTGAGACTGGACCAGACACAGGGACAGGAGTGCCAGGTGACGCAGGTACTAGCGCAGAAGTAGGCACATGAGCTGAAGCAGGGACACCTATGGGGTGTGAAACAGGCTGTACAGGCGAGGTCTCTGGACCGACGGCGATGATCGCCGGGTCATCAAGGGTCAGAGACCGAGAGGTGAAGGGGGCTCGAGCGGACACATCAGCCTGCTGAGAGGTGCTCTCTGGCATAGAAGTCTCCCCCATCCGCCGAGAACCCTCAAAGGTAGGAAAATGTGTGGCGGAGAGTGTTGTGATCGAAGTCAGGTCACAATATGTGAGAGACTCGAAAAAGAGCGCGTCGCGGGAATCAATAACGCGACGACGAGTAGGGTCCCAGAAGCGCCAAGCCTTTGTCTGCGGGGAAATGCCAATGAAGGCAAACAAGCAACCTCGAGGTGAGACCTTGGACCCCTGCTGGTCCTCAGTGTACCACACGGAGGCCAGGGATCCCCAGACGCGAGCGAGACGAAGGTCAGCACGATGTCCAAACCAGAGCTCATACAGTGTGATGTGGTCCGGAAGCAGACCGTGCAAGAGGCGATTCCAGACCCACGACATGTAGGCGAAGCCCTCAAAAGTGAAGGACTCAGGGAGATCACACTCAGACCGCATAGCGGAAACCGCATCCTCCATGGTGCGGTTCCAGCGCTCGGAAACACCGTTCTGCTGAGGGGTAGCAGGAGCGGAGACGTGGTGAAAAATCCCATGCTCGGCAATGCCTGTACGGACAGAATGGACAGACGTGACGGGACCGAGAACAACAAAATCACTACGACGACATGTCATGTGATGAGTGGCACCACAATCGATGATCCAAGTGCCACTGGAGTCACAACTGGTGGACGTCACTGTACAACGGGCAACGGAACACTCGGCATCAGAGGGACGCTGAGCTGTCAGTGGGGAGGAATGACGTAGGATACATAGAAGAGACTCATGAACCCAATCAGTGCAGTCAAGCCCATCATCATCACATGCTGACTGTGCTCCCCCACACGCGTCGTCACGAGTCACAAGAACAAACAGACAGACAGTCTGTGGACCACCCGACGATGACAACACACTCGCAACTCCCTGAAAGCAGAGCGCCTGAAGGTGTCGGAGCTCAGCGATGGTGCGATCGCGTTGGTCTGGATCGCTGCTACTCACCGGTGGAGAAGCAGGAACAGCCGCAATCGTGGGCGCCACGTGTCCGGAGGATGGCAAGGATGTCATGCTGGACGTGCAACGGAGGGCGTGTGCAGCCTGGAGTCCACGAGTAATCCGCGCCCAGTCGAGCGGCTGCTTGCACTCAGTGTAGCGATGGGCGCCTCCACAATTGTAGCAGTGAACAGAGCGTCCACTGCTACCACTGGAGGACGACTACTGCTGTGACTGCTACTGACCTGATCCACGCTTCCCCTTCCTCTTCTTCCCCTGAGTTGCTGCTGCAACACCCTGTGTCTCAGTGGGTGTGGGCGGGGCCGAAGAGGAGGAGGAAGACGAGGACGTGATGGAGGATGAAGAAGGAGACTGTAGGAGGGATGATGGTGGTGATGCGACGGCTGCTACAGTAAGGGAAGTCTCTTGATGGGCCACTGCTGCCTCGCGGGCTGAATTCACCTGGAGGAAGAGCTGATGGGCCCAAGGGAGAAGCTGCAAAGTGGCTAAAAAGGGCTCGAGGACAGCGTCGCTATACCGTGTGAAGATATCAGTATACTCAAGGCGAACTCCGAGCATCATCGTACGGAGCGCCCACAGTTGTGTGCCTCCGGAGGTCCCAAGGCGCGTGTAGATGCGCATGGCGCGTCGCCAGTAGTCTGCTACAGGCTCTCTAGGCCCTGAAGGAGAGAGTGGAAGGTACAAATGTGTGCTTCACGAGTGGCGTGCGTCTCTGCGGCCAGGAGGGATAAGGCCAGATCCCAACCTCCGCGTGGATCGGCGCCGGTGCGTGTGCCAGCCTCACGAAGGAAGGGGCGGAAATCGACAATGGTCTCGCGTGGCATGGCATAGAGGAGTCTGCGCATCACCCTGTTTGCTGTCAGCACCTGTGCTGGGTCTGTAGGTTGATACGGGCTGTGGTAGTAGGGCCACACGCCCTCTGAAGTAGCCCAGACCTGAAAGAGGATCTCCCAGCAGTCGAAGCCCTCCTCAGTGATGTACCGTAGAGGTGGTGTCTCAAAGTCCTTGGGTTGCCGCTCTGTGGGAAGAGCAACTACAGGCCGAGGAGGTCGAGGGACTGGGAAGACTCTTGGAAGGGGATAGTCACCGGGATAGTCGGGTGACGATCGCACCGTAGGGATCCGAGGAGATCTGGTGCCCGTGTGCAGCTGACGAAGGCGCTCCTGAAGAACTCGAATATCATGATCCGGGGAGTCATCTGGCATGCCTGGCATGAATAGCTCATCATCCAGGAGGTCATGAGGTGGTGGGTCAGGTCGAGCTCCTGTAACGGGTACCTGAGCCGACTGCTGTGTAGAGACCGCGACGCCGGCAGCTCCCTCGGAAACCTGCCGTGGGACTGTGGACTGGCCACGTAGAAGCTCAGACAGCGTACGGATGGCATCAGTCTGCTCCTGCTATAGGCAACGCATCTCAACCTGCTGGCTCCGCAGGTCCTCAATGGCCTGTGACCGTGGGCTCAGGACCCCAGAAGAGGAGGAGAAGGGATCACGTGTCGCCTTCTCCTTGTTGTCCGACGAGTCCATGTCGCCTATCAGTATGGGTCGACAGGTCAAGTTTGTCGGATTTCAAAAGCGTCAGCGTTTCTCAAGGAGTTGAGACGCAGTCCATTTTTTACTGTCCAACCAAAGATTTGGCCAAGTATGGTGCTCACGTCAGCAGATGGTTGCTGACGTCAGCACGACCTGATGACGTCAACAAGCAAAAATGCTGACGTCGGCTCGACTATCTTTCTTTTTTTTCTCTCTCTCTCCCGGTACTACGCGAGCGTGCAGCCGCTCTGCGGTGGCTGCGCGGAAGCTGCGCCAAGGCTGCGCAACAGCTTCTACTCACCTGCTGCTGCAGCTATGCTATCAGCTATAGTAGCAGCTACGTGGCTGCATGCGCAGCAGTAGCGGCAACGGCTGCGCAATGTCGCTGCTGCTATTGCTCGCTGCCACCGCCGCGCGCTCTCGCTACTGCTGCTGCTGTTGCGCTGCTCCTGTTGTAACTACTGCTACGCTGCTCATGTTGTAGCTGCTGCTGCTTTGCTGCTACCGTCGTGTCTGCCGCTGATACTGCTACACCGCTGTTGCTGCTGCTGCTCTGCTGTTGCCGCCGCTGCCGCTGCTCACTGCTGCTGCCGCGGCCGCCGCTGCAACTGCGGACGGTGACTGCACTCGCTGCAGCGGCCACGCACTGCTGTAGTTGCTGCTTTGGCACTGGTGCTGCCGTTGCTGCTGTTGCTGCTCTGCTGCTTTACTACTGCTGGCACGGTGGCAACGCCGCTACTACGATCTCACGTGATGGGTATGGGTTGCGTCGACGGCGACCAGCTATCTTCGACAGGCCCTAGTAGATCTGCTGCAACGGTGACTCTCACTGTTGCTGCTCTGTTGCATCTCTGCTGCGCAGCTCATTGAGAACTGTCTCACTGCACTGATATCATGAGAAGATGCAAAGAACCTTCCTAGCAACACTCCCGTTGACCAGGCGTCAGTGCCTGATCAGACGGTGACGACAGTCACAGGTCGTGCACGCAAGGGCAAGAGTTTGGCTAGGGGACACAAGGCAAAGTGTCTGAATGCTTCAATAGCATTTGCAGAGAGAGATAACAAATGACAGGTCCATGGCCTAAATACTTGCTGCGGCGCACAGCGGGTGTCGCACGCGGCGGTCCAAGAACTGTCCTAAAACCAGCCCAAAACCACTGTTTTGGCCATAACTCTGTGCACACATGTCAGATTGCTACGCCGTCTGAACCTAGACGTGCAAGATCACAAGACGGGCGCTACGACTGGTCACATGCATGCATCCATCATCAGACGGTGGACACACAATGCAAAAACATGCAAATCGGGCTCATGGCCAATCCGCCAAAAAGACTCCTGCAGGCTGCAGAGAAACAATAGGGAGTCTCGGCAGTGTCCGGGGCTCTGGAACGGTAGATGGCCAGCTCCAAGCTGGTAGTCCGCCGCCCGTCGTCCCTCCGATGTCACCAGGGCCCGCCTCAGGGATCTGCATGAGTATGGACACGGCCGAGTGGTCACAGTAGACTATACAGGAACGTCACCAATCACAACAAAGGGGAGCTTGTCCAGCCCTTTGTCGTGTGCCAACATCATTTGACTGTCCGGCAGTTGTCATACATAATGCCCATGCAGTCATCATGAGTCACTTCGCAGTCCGGCTCGCACATCAGCATATGCCATTATGTGAACCATGCATGCTTATGTGCGAGCAACAGCAAGCTTGCTTTTGCTATGCAAGCCAGCATTCATGTTAGGGCTCCTGGAGTCAAGCGCGCATCCTGAACGTAAAAAGTCATGTTGCTCCTCCAGTAGCAAGCATCTATTTACGGTATTAAGTAGTCATAGCTTTTGTACCGATAAGCCCAAAGCTGCCTTGTCAACGAGTCTGTGGTTACGTTGCGAGAGTGTCCATGACTGCATTGCTCACAAGCCCATGGCTGCTTTGTTTCCAAGCCCCGGATACGTCAACAAGGGGCCTAAGTTTGCATCGTTTGGGGCTGATGCATTACAAAAAAAATGAAATGCAGCTCCAAGGAGCATCATTGACTTATGCCCTTGGACATGCGTGTATTGGAAAGCCACACTCAAAAGAACGATGTAGCTTCCCAGCGTTACCAGAGTGGCACGTACATTCCCAAAAACCAGCCCATAACCATGGCCTTTGCATATCATTGCTCCTGTAATGATGTGTATGTGGACAATGATCACATACCACCGTACCCTTGTGCACACCATACATTTGGGTATCTGGACGAGGGTTTGCACATGGATTCCTCTCCGTTGGCATGACTTCCAAATCCATCAAGGAGAATTGTCACAACTTTGAGGCATGAAATCACCACAAACTTACATTCACTTGTAGCCCGCCCCCATCATGCCACCATCTTTTGACTAAAATCATTGATAAAAGCATAGGAAGTCACATGCAATCAAGCCTCGTGAGTTTCATGCACCTAGGTGACATCTCATGTCCTCATGCACCTCAGCACGCTGCTGAATGGAAAACAATAATTACAACGTGAATGGTCTTCATGCAAGCACATGGATATCCAGAGTGCTGGCGGAAATGTGGGCTTCATGAGTTTTACAATAGCAACATGAAGGAGTGCCCCAACAGAGGCAACCCGACTAAGCATAGCGATGTGTGCCCATCTGCGACAAAGCACCTGGAAGTTACAACGTCTCGACAGCGCCTGGGTGCCCAACATCGGAAACGTGTCCAATGGCAATGGCATGCCTGACAATGGCGTCTCATCCAATATCGGCTGCGACGAAGGCACTTCCTTTGTGGCAGCAGCACTCACACTTGGTGGCATCTACGGCATGCAGGTAGTGGCGACATTAACACACACTCATCGACAGTTTGATGCATGCACTCAACGATGGTGGCAGCACGTACTCGGGTGCAATAGGAGCAGATACTCAACCGCAAGTGACTTCCACTCGGCAACAATAACAGCATACACAGGACGGTGTTGGCGGTACACATGCAACACTCGTCAGTGGCGGCAGCACACAACTCACAAAGGTGGCGACGGTACACATGTCTCACAGCAACGCTGGTAGCCTGTGCCTAGTGGTAGCAGTGCCTGACATCGGGGAGGATCAGCACATCTCGCAACAGGGGCAGCAGCGGCGGCGGCAGCAGCGACCACGGTGATACACCTCACACACGCATCACAGTAGCGCCAATGGCGACGGCGTGCCTCACAATGACGGTGGTAGCAGCGTCAGAGACGGCAATGTACCTCACACACATCACCACGGTGAGTGTGGCAGCGGCATAGATCACGGTGGCACTTGCACACCTCACAGTGGCAGTAGTGCGCCTCACAATGGCAACGGCACGCATTACGATACACCATGGTGCATGGCTCTGCCACGGCTCTTCTAACCCGCTGCACGTACCGCAGCTTGCTTTCTTACGGCCCATTATGCTTGAGCACGGCCCAGCATGCTTATACACAATCCTGGACATCCGTGCAAAGCGCTAAGTGTTTGTGCAAGACCTTGGGGTTCCGTGCAAGACATTAGGACTACGTGCACGCCCTTGGAAGTCTGTGCATGCCCCTGGCCATCTGTGCACGTCCATGGCTGCTTGTGCGCAAACCTGACCGCCTTTGCACAACCCTGGCCATCCGTGCCTGTCCCTGGCCGTCTGTGGAAGGCCTTAGGTAGTTGAAGGTGGCGCCTAGCACCCTGTCAAGGGCCACAAGTGGGTGTAGACGACCCTTGCTTGCAGATCAGCGGTCTTTGTGGTTGGTCGTGGCCCCAAGCCTGCCATTTGTGGGCTTTGGAGGACGCTGGCAGTCCCTAAAAGTCCTTGGCAGTCATGCCTGGATGTGCACAGCTGTAGTAAGGTCCTGCTCGGCTTTGACTCACCTTGCGCAGCCCCGGCACACCCTAGCACAGCCTTATTCGGCCTTGCACAGCTTTGCCAGGCCCGTACGCAACTGTAGTCGGCCCTCCGCAGTGATAGCTGGCCCCTGTGCTTGCTTGGGTCTCACCCGCGCACCTGGCAGTCTTATGAGAATCGCGGGTGGCTCATAGCAGTCTGACCGCTACACTTGGAGACCCCTGGCTGCCCGTCTGCGGCCCTAGGAGGTTGCCAACAACCCTTGGCTGCTCCTTTACGGCCCTTGGAGGTAGCAAGTGGTCCCAGGTTGCACGTCCATGGCATTGGGACGTCGGAGACGACCCTTGGCTGGCTCCTCCTCTACCTGCTGTAGACAGCCCTGGCCTGCTGTAGACGGCCCTGGCCTGGTGTAGACGGCCCTGGCCCGCTGTAGACGGCCCTGGCCTACTGTAGACGGCCGTGGCCTGCTGTAGACGGCTCTGGCCTGCTGTAGACGGCTTTGGCCTGCTGTAGACGGCTCTGGCCTGCTGTAGACGGCTCTGACCTGCTGTAGACGGCCCTGGTCTGCTGTAGACGGCCTTGGCCTGCCGAAAACGGCCCTGGTCTGCTGTAGTCGGACCTGGCCTGCCGTAGACGGCCCTGGCCTGCCGAAAACGGCCCTGGCCCGCCGGAAACGGCCCTAGCCCACCGAAAACGGCCCTAGCCCGCAGAAAACGGCCCGGGCCCGCCAAAAACGGCCCTGGCCCGCCGAAAACGGCCCAGGCCCACTGAAAACGGCCCTGGTCCCCCGGAAAACTGCTCTGGCCTGCCGAAAACAACCTTGCCTTGCCAAAAACGGCCCTGATTAGCCGAAAACGGTTATGGCCAGCTGCACACGGTCATGGCCAGCCGTGCACAACTCTGGTCTATTGTGAACGACCTTGGCCAGCCGTGCGCGGCCCATGCTGCCTGTACACGGTGTAGGCGGTACGTGCATGGCCTTGGCAGCTCTTGCTGTTGTTTATGGTCATGCAATTGTTGCTGTATGTGCTTTTGCTGCTGCGTCAACTACTTCTGTGACTGATGTAGTAGTTCTAGTTGCGCAGGTATCGATGTTTGCGTCCCTTGTCCTTGAGCTCAACGCGACGAAGGTGCTGCCAGCCATGGCAGTCTCCGTGGCAAGGAGATAAGGTGGATGAGCTCCACGCATGGATGGTGATGGCATCTACGTCTTTTTGACGGGCCGATGAGCGAAGGCCATTTTAGGGTCCGTTTGGATTGCTCAGCATTAGGGTTCACAGTTGCGATTCTATGCGATTCAACGCAAAACGATAGAATGTCGGCGCTAAACGATGAAAGAACACGACCGTGTTGGCAAGGTCCTGGACCGTGTTGACTGTTCATGTATGCGGCCTTGAGAACTGCACGGACTGCGATTGGGACTTATTGCCATCCGCCCCCAGAATGCCCGACTGACTGGTGATGCGACACAAACGTGGCAGGACAATCCGAAAGTCAGGACCTGTCTGATAAGCGGTCGCATTGCAAACCAAACAGAGAATCTCTTCCACAGTCGCAGTGAACCAATGTGTTTTGCAGAAAACTGCGACCGTGAACCCTAATGCTAAGCAATCCAAACGCACCCTTAGCAGGACGCACAAGGTGCACTGGCCAAACCAAAACTCCATAAAGTCTCGATAGGTAGAGTGCAGAGAACAAGGTTGTGAACGAACATGGGAGCCTGGTATGTCACGTGAGAGGAAGTACGATGCGGAAGCGTGAGGTCGAGAGGATGAACCCGCTCTGATGCCAATGTAACACTCCTATGAAATGTTGGCTGAAAACCCTCAGAAACGTGCTGGGTAAGTGTGCGAATGGCCATCCAATGCGTCGGTTGGGCCTTTTGGCAGCGCGAAGCTTGCCCTCGACCAGCAGATTGTCATGGGGTGGTGACGTGGCAGACTAGAATCTGCCACTACAACCCTATTGGTTGCTGGAATATCTTCTAATGTACTCTACTTGTGACCCTACATGGACCCGGATAGTTTAGGAAACTTCGTCGTACACCACCACTATGATTGTTATTATGATTGATCCACCTGGAGGTTACATGTGCTTACTCCGTATATCTCGGGCGATATTTCACACACGGGCTTGTATTCATCATGTAGCAGTTTCATTGCCAATTTCACATGTAAAAGTAGCTCACACACTACACCCCTCCACCAGAACGACAAGCCCCATCCGTGCCCCCACCAGAACAATAAGCCTCATCTGCCCCTCCGCCAGGACAAAAAGCCTCATCCGTCAGCGTCCCAGAAGTAAAACCCCCATGTACCCCTCGGTCGGCATTCGACATCGAACCGTCCAAAATCACGGGAAAGAAGCCTAATGTACCCAAGGTTTATGTTGTGACGCAACCCGACCATCGTAACAAACCTTACCCTATACACTTGCTGCCAAACGTAAATGCCTCGGTCTGCGCAGAGGCTCGGCATGGTACCCTAGACACCTGCACCTCCCTCCTTGGGTGTGCAGTCGGCCGCACATGACGAGCGATGCTATACAAATACACAAAGCGGTACAGGACATAGTCGTCCCGTTTACGTTGTCAAACCCGTACGTATGCCGTGCATATACAATCATTTTCATCGCATTTGAGATCCTCCTCCCTCGCATACTCGCGAGTGAATTGAGCAAACCCTCTTTCAGCATGTTTCATCTTTGACGTACGCGTCCTCTGCCACCGTTGAAACGCTAGGCTGGTCGTCCAGAGCCAATACACGGTCTTTGGGGAAGAGTGACATGCCCCCCCCCTCCCATGGACAACAGAACTGCGGTGGCCGAGTGGGCAAAGATGAAGTGCGCATGGGACATAATCAACCAAAAAACACCCGCCCACCAATACACCATGTGTTGGCAGTAGGGCATGTGGGCAGCCCATGTCCGTCCGTTGTATTGCCCACCAAATTTGGATCCATGGGTGTCGGTGTGGCCAGTTCCCTGTTCGCAATTGTGACGATGCATGACGTATGGGTATGCGCTTCATGGAGGTAGCCATCGTAACCTTATCCTCGGCGTTATTGAATACTGTTTTCCCGGCATGTCAGTTTAGTTTTCGTGCACATTAAACAAACATAACTCCCTACCTATTGTCATTAGTATCTGTCATAACATGAACTGCATGCCTTGCATATAGTGGCTTTCAGAAACGAATGGATAACCAATGTATCCACCCTATTAAGATATTTTTGGGGCATATCCTCCAATACTACTTACAACGGCTGTTACAAGAGACACATACTCAAGTGCATTACACAAGCACAGGCCTAACTTCTGACACATGCTTAACATCCTTACTATAGAAGCATATTTAACAGCCTTGTATACACCACACTCTTCACAGGGTAATATCCACCAAAGACAAATATTGTGAATGCATATGAAGTTGATGTTATCACTTGGAGAAGGGACTAAGGTGGTGAAATATGAGGCACCCATAAGGCTATAATCATATTGCTTTCTATCAAAATGCAAGTTATGTTTAAGACATGTGCAGCGGATGACTTGCCCAGCGGATGTCTGTTTTTCTTGCTCACAAGTTTGGATTGAACAATGAACCTTTTGTGCGTGCACTGAATTCCCCAAGATCATTCAACAACGCAAGAGGGAATTGCAAGAGGAATGATTTTTGAAAACATTGAGCAGGGTTTCATGGATCACTAATTAGTAGAGACAGTGAAGGTGGGATAGGTGATCTCCTCAAACAGGTCTCGACTTAATCCTCGGACGAAATGGACAATGTCACAGACAGGACACATATGCTCCCATGGCTGATAGTCCTCAACGTCATAGAATGTGTTCGTCTCACTGTCCAAATCTTCACGGCCACGTTTGCTTCTTGAAATGAACACACCACTATCCCCCCTCCCTACATGCGATACACTTGTCCCATTAAGCCTAACCCTAAACCGGTGCCTAGCCCAAAATCCCCCCTTTCTCTTGAAGTTTGAGCCGTTGGAACGAATGGTCTGCTCAATCTCCAGGGTCCAACATAGCAAATCCTGCACAAAACAAACCAAAATCATCAACTAGTTGAGCAAGGCGAGGGACGAAAAAGGCAATAAAAGAAGACAAGTGGAATGCTGAAACATAAAGTATGCATAAACTCACCTCACTGTGCCTCCTCTGGCCCTTCTTGGTACATCTCTTGCCACTCCCTCTCCTTCTCATCCAACTGATGGATGTGCTCATTGTGCGTTACCTTCTCACCATCCCCACCAACAGGAGGGGAGTAAAAACGTAATTCATCACTTTCAAAACCATCATCCTCATCATGTGGGTCATCCAAAAGCAGAGCCTTCGAGTCGTACTCCATGTCACCACTCACATACTCTGCAAGTGGTGGATCCACACTCATGGAGGAATTAGCACGTGACTCTAGGGCGGCTGCAGCCCGGGATGAAGCCGCATCCACACCTCCATCGCACTGTTGTGCAGCATGTGCAAGGCTCAATGTAGGTGGGTTTTTGCACCGGGTCTTAGTATGCCCCTTTTGCCCATAGTGTGGGCAAATGAAGTTCTTCTTACCCAATGTTTCCTTGTCTTTCCGTGCGCTACGTGGGCCGCCCTTGCCACGTCCAGGTCCCGGTTGGAGTCACAAGGGTTCGGTCGGCTGTATGTTCTTCACGACTTGTGAGGGTGTTAGAGGTGATGATTACAACGCCTATTTTTCTGGTCAAGCTGGCGCAGTCGATTTCAGAATCGGAGTGTGCAGGAAGTTAGGGAATCTTCTCTCAACAGGTCCCGAGATCAACGACGGAGATTTTCTCCGCTTGTACAGGCCATACTTTAATCTGGCATCTAGGTCCATGGGGGAATGGACCCTGAAGCTGTAAAATACTATGTGTTGCATGCATAGCAGGGTTGTGCATGCCTGCTCACCCAGACAAGTCAGCAACTGTGCAGTGCGACCACGCACTGCTGGCTTCTGGGCTAGGTCCAGTCAAGGTAGGGCTACACCTGACTAGGCAGTGTGGACCGCCCTTCATCGGCTGCTACATCAGCACGACTCAATAGCAACATGCAAGGCCTAGAGTGGGGACCGTTCTGCATCAACGCATGCACGCACGACACAGCATTGCGTCACAGCATGCATGTACGAGTCATCAGCCACATGCAAAGCCAGAAGCGGGGACCACAGTGCAACTGCACAGCCATGCACAACTCAGTAGCAGGAGCTACTGGAGGGGCTACTGCCTATAGGATATTCCCAGGCTATGAATCTTCCCACCTACAGCCGGAAGCTTCCATCACACTGGACACCTGTCAACTTGCCAGCGGCTTGCTATAAAAGGTGGCCAGCCTCGCAGTCTTCATTCAACAACTTAGTCATCACAAAGCTCTCCACTTGCAGTCTACCACAGCAGCTTCCACCAGTTCCTGATATCACCTAAGACCAAGACTCTGCAGACACTCTTCTCCCCAGTATGCCTGGCAGCAGTTTGCCAGCCTGGGCAGGAGGACGCCCCTGACTACCTGAAGGCCTGACCACCTAGAAGAGGTGGCCAGACTATGCCCAAGACTCAAGCTACCTTGCTAGAGCTGTCTTGCTAGGCGTTGCCAACCTGTGGGCCAGGAGCTGTGTCTACGCGTGAGAGTCCATAGTTAGTCTCTACCTGAGTTGTGTTTGCTATAGTGTTTCTTGTACTATAGTTGTGATAAACTACAGTTATTCAGTCCCAGCATTCTCCCAGTTCCAGCTTTCTACTCTTTCTGTGGTTGCTCTCCTAGCACAATAGTCCCAGCTGCAAGGAACCTAACCCTTGCTGCACCCCACAAACATCAACATGGTATCAGAGCAAGGTTTGTGCTGACAGCATCTACAATCTGAGTCCTAGATAGTGGTGTTCTGGAGGAGCTGTGGAATCCAGTCGCCTATGCCGGCGAGCAACTGACGCCTTCAAGCGCCCAAGGTGGGATCCAGCCTGAAAAATGTCAGAGGCAACGTGGATTACGAGAGCAACATGGCGATGGAGAATTCACGTCCAAACTCTCCACCTCTTGATAAAAATTCTTTCGTGCATGGTTTGCACATGGAGTGAGATCAGGGTCGTCATGTGGCAGAGCAGGCAGAACGTAAGGCAGAAGAAGCGCAACGCTTGGCGGATGAAGCAAAGCGCATGGCGTAGCAGGAAACAGCTACACGCCAGGCTGTGGAGCAAGAGACCATGGCATTGGCAACAACTCGGTGCACAAGAGCTACTCGGCCAGCAGGAGCAGCTCACACATGATGCTCAGATGAATCAGCTTCCGTAGCAGATGGCATGGCTACAACGGCAGAACCAGCTGCAATAGCAACAACTGCAACTACAACAACAGCGGCAGTAACAGTAGAAGTAGCAATTTAATCATGCCCAGCAAGCTTCACAAGCATCATCAGCACATCTACCTCAGCCAAGTCTTCCACCAGTCATGCAGCATCCTGTCATTCCTTTGTAGGTGCCACCAGTAGCATCAACACAAGTAGGAATGCAACAGCAGTTTCCAGCCCAACAGCCACAGGTTCCTTTGGACATGCCCCCGATGACACCACTTCAACCATCTCCTCAAGCACCAACGCCTCAAAAATTCATGGGGCAACCACAGCCAATAGTGCAGCCTGTGTTTCAGGTGCAACCGGCAACAGCAAACGTGCAGCAGTGTCACACAACTAATCCAACATCTCCAACACAGGGAGTTGGGTAATAGGGGTTAAAGGACATTGTGCTTGCAGCAGCAGCCTTTTTGCATCTGCACAAGATCAAGATCGACCAGTTCGATGGCGAGAACTTCTCGCACTGGGCCCACAAGTTCAAACAAGTGGCCCAGATTCACAGCATCTGGAAGTTCTACACTAGTTATTACGTTCCTCCTCCCCCAGGATCTCCACCACACATCGTGTCGGAGTTCAACTACTTCACGCAAGTTGCATACATGGTGCTTGAAAATCAGCTAAGTCCTCGCATTTAGCAAGCCATTTGGATGTATGAGGCAACATCTCACCTAGCCAAACATGCACGGTCCTATCTGCTACGGACCTACATGTCAGGCGACTCCACTTTCAAGTCTCATCTTCTCACAGAGCTCTCCCACATCAGCCTCAGCAGCTTTAGTGACGTTGAGAGCTACATCAACAAGGCAAAATCGTTCCGTGACCAACTTGCCATCATAGACGCACCCATCTCTGAGCTGATCTTTGTGACTTTCCTACTCATTGGCCTCACTGGAGACTAGGATGGCGTGAGGAAAGTTCTCAAGTTTAAGTCTGAAGCAGAATTGACAAAGTCATATGTCTGCAAGATGCTATTGACAGAGTAGAGAGACCGCCAACTTACAAGAAAAAGGGATCACATTTTAAGCTATGCAGCTTACCAGAATCAAGGAGAGAAGAGTGTGTCTCACTCCCAGTCGAACAACCATGCAGTGATGAAGTCAGCGTACTCCCATGAGTCAATGCGCTCCCTCCCAAAGGCAATTGCACGCAATGCCATCGGCCAGCTGACCGGATCACGTCCTGATATCACATGCCATCATTGCAAGAAGAAAGGGCACATGAAGAAAGACTGCTTCAAGAGGTTACGCGACGAGGAGAAAGGGAGGACGCAGAGCAACTTCAAGGGAAAGAAGTGAGGGGAAGAGAAAAAGGAGATTGGAGGAGAAAAGAGTAAAAAGGATAGTCAGGATTCCGACAAAAAGGCGAAGGAGGAAGGCAAAGGGAGGCTGTTTGACTACACTACATATGTGTTCCAGCTGTCAGACAGTCAAAGCGACAGGTTGGTTCACTCGCCGTATGTTTGATTCTGGATAGCAGGTGTACCTCGCACATCACGTACCACGAATCCTGCCTCCACAATTATGGGCCTTCAGATCGGAGCTATGTGACAGTCGCCAACAACAAGCAGGTGCCCGTGCTCAGCAAGGGCATGATGACCGTAACAGGGTATGATGGAGAACAGGTCTAGTTTGGCAACGTTCTCTACATACCTGACATTTCCGTTAACCTCCTCTCTTTTGGCCAACTGATGAAGAGTGGAGCTTCCATAATCAGTAACGGCAAGCATGTCACGCTCAAAATCCATGAAGGAAAAACCTTTGCAGAAGGTCAGCTCCTTCCTCATGGCATAATTGAGCTGGACTTCAGCGCACCAGCTCAAGATGAGACGGATTTCCCATTTGCAGCAGCAAGTCTACAGCAACCTGCAGGTGCAGATACTGTAGTGTGGCACAAGAGGCTTGGCCACATCACCAAACAGTTGGTGGAATCCATGGTGAAGAAGGGCCATGTCAACGGTCTCGACATCAAGAAAACTGGCCAAGGCAGAATTGACCCTTGTGAAGACAACGTTTGTGCCAAGTTGCCATGACAAATGTTCCTTCCTACAAGCAAGTGCGACATCAGCCAAAAGGTGAGACTCGTTCACACCGACATCTGCGGACCGATCCCCTCAGCAACAGTTTATGGTGGACACCGTTACTTCCTCATCTTTGTGGATGATGCAACACGTTTTCTTTGGAGCTACCCTCTTCGAACCAGAGATGAAGCGTGAACATACTTCTTCAAATGGCTGGCAATGGCGGAAAGGCAAAGCAACAAGAACCTGCAAGTCCTATGCTCCAACAATGCTGGCGAGTACACCAGCACAGAATTCATGTCGCAGCTTGAGGACATGGGCATCGTGCAACAGTTCTGTGCACCATGTACCCTGCAGGAGCATGGTGTCGTAGAAAGGGAGAATCGCACAATTCATGAGACATTCAAATTCATGCTGCTAGGAGCGCAACTTGACAACTCGTGGTGGCCGTATGCTTTGAGACAAGTAGTTTGGGTGCGGAATCGTGTGCCACACATGACCTTACCAAACATGACTCCATTTGAAGCATGGCACGACTGCAAGCTGGACATCACCATGCTTCGGACATTTGGTTGCATGGCGCTTCTCCACGTCCCAAAAGAACGTCGTAGAAAGCTTGCAGACAAAGCAGCTTGGGGCATGTTTGTCAGACAACGCCCCAACATGAAAGGTTGGGAGTTCTACAAAATTGACACCCAACGTATCGTCACCAATCGTGATGTTGTTTTCTTCGAGCATCTGACACGTCAAGGGTGGGAAGCCAAGCGCTCGACAGCACCAGACCTCATTGAGTCATTTTATGACTCGTTTATGGACTCAATCCAAGACGAAGCAACAGACTATGATCCACTCACCACGACGGATCTGGATCAGGCGAATGAAGAGGCAGTGCGCACGAGTGTGCCCCTTGCGGCTGACCACAACGAACGCATCACCACCTATCAGGAGATGATCGTAATAAGCCATGGCGAAGGCCATCCCGTGGCAACGTAAGATGGTGCCGAGGCGACGAGGCTGAAGAAGCACGGCGACACAGTCAAACGCTGGCACTTCACACGCCTCCACAATAGCAGATGGAAGAACAGCACAAGGAGTATGAAGCAGAAAGCGACATGGCGATTACAGCATGCACCGTGTATGCTGAGAATGATGAGGTACATGTCGACTTCACAACAACGCATCTGACAGGTCTCCTTTCTAAGGCCTCATCTATGCTGCAGCCCCGAGCCAAAGTCACTCAAGGAAGCATTGGTAGGCGAGCTTGTAGCAGAATGGAAAGCAGCGCTAGATGCAGAATACAGCAACCTCATGGCGCAGGGAACTTTGAAGCTAACAGAGCTGCCATCTGGCTCAAGGCCAGTTGGTGTGAAGTGGGTGTTCATGGTGAAAACGAAGGCGGATTGCAGCATCGACAAGTTCA
This sequence comes from Penium margaritaceum, assembly GCA_023375785.1. NCBI lineage: Eukaryota > Viridiplantae > Streptophyta > Zygnematophyceae > Desmidiales > Peniaceae > Penium > Penium margaritaceum. The sequence goes on along the minus strand of SZWC01010432.1, from coordinate 42,118 downwards.
AAGCGTGCCTGGTTGCAAAGGGATTCTTGCAGGTCAAGGGCAAGGAATTCTTTGAAACCTATACACCTGTCAGTCGCTTTACCATAGCGCGCATAATGCTTGCCATCACAGCCGTCGAAGACTATGAGGTACAGCAGTTTAACGTCAAGAATGCCTTTCTGCATGGAGAAATGGACACCACCGTCTACCTGAAGCAGCCGGTAGGGTATGATGATGGTAGCGAAAGAGTATGCAATCTCATCAAGAGCCACTATGGGTTGAAACAGAGCCCTCTCCTTTGGTACCGCAAGCTGCAAAGCCTCCTTGAGTCACTGGAGTTTCATCCATCAGCCTACGATGAGTGCTTGTTCCTACATCGTCAGGCTAAGAACAAACATCCAGACTGCTATGTCCTTGTCTACGTTGACGATATCCTGATCATTGGCCCGTCGCGAGACTTCATCCATGCAACTGCTTGTGCAACGGCAAAAGAGGTCAATGTGAGGCTGATGCCAAAATTTGAGTACTGCCTCAGCATGAACATCAAACATGATCGTGCATCACGTACGCTCAAGTTGTCCCAACAGTCTTACGCAACCAAATTCTTCGAACGGTTTGTCATTCTAGATCATCATGTTCCGACTCCCCTAACGCAGCAGTAGCTGATTCATCAGGGACCAAGGGGGAGAAGTGAGACTGACTTTTGGAGCAGAGTCGATTGTCTCATGTACGCTGCAAGCTGCACGTGACCAGACATGCATTTTGCGGTGAGCAACCTGGCGTGTGGGAATGAGACTTGCTGGAAAAGGGCTTGCAAGGAGCAAGACCGTGCCCTCAGGTTCTTCCGGACTACCTCAGACACACGGTTGGTCTTCGGCTCGTCAAGCAACTTGGAGCTAAGCTGCTACGTGGATGCAGATTTTGGCAGTATGGAGGAAGACCGTCAAAGCAGCAGAGGATTAGTTTGTCTCCTGGCTGAAACGGCAGTCTCGTGGTCGAGCAGGAGGCAAAACATCATCACACTCATTTCAGCTGATGTTGAGTATGTCGCGGCGACATCGGCAGCTCAGGAGGTTACCTACCTCGTGAACCTCCTTGACGACATCGGCTTCCCACTGCACCTCCCAAAGCCCAACAGTAACCTCCCGAAGCCAAAAAATACCTATTGGAAGCCCCGGTCATTGCAATCAAAAGTAATTTCGAGCCTGAGAGCAAGGAAAAGTCTCTTCTCAATTTTGTTACACTGGGGAAGCAGCAAAAAATTATTCTAAGATCAAAACCCCTCTGGGAGAGACCCGACGTCATCAATTTCTTCACAGAAACCTAGAAAAACTCTTCGGTGCACCAATCAAGGGGGAGTGTAAGAGGTGACGATTACTGCGCCGATTTGTTTTTGTCAAGCTGGCGCAATCGACTTTGGAATCAGAGGAATGTACAAGAAGTTAGGGAATTTTCTCTAAAAAAATTGCAAGTTCACGGCGGAGATTTTCTCCGCTTGTACAGGCCAGATTTTAGTCTGGCATCTAGGTCCATGGGGGGAATGGACCCTAGAGCTGTAAAACACTGTGTGTTGCATGCACAACAGGGTTGTGCAGTGCGACCACGTACTGTTGGGTTCTGGGCTAGGTCCATTCAGGGGGGGGGGGCTACACCTGACTGGGCAGTGTGGACCGCCCTCCATCGGCTGCTGCATCAGCGCGACTCGGCAGCAACATGCAAGGCCCAGAGTGGGGACTGCTATGCATCAACACATGCATGTACGACAGAGCACTACATTAGAGCATGCATGCACGAGTCATCAGCCACATGCAAAGCTAGACGCGGGGACTGCTCTGCATCATCACAGCCATGCACGACTCAACAACAGGAGCTTCTTGAGGGGCTACTTCCTATGGGAAGATTCCCAGGCTAGGAATCTTCCCACCTACAGCCGGAAGCTTCCATCAGCCTAGACAGCTGTCAACTTGCTAGTGGCCTACTATAAAAGGTGGCAAGCCTCGCAGTCTTCATTCAACAACTCAGTCATCACCAAGCTTTCCGCGTGCAGTCTACCATAGCAGCCTCCACTAGTTCCAGACATGACCTAAGGCCAAGACTCTGTAGACACTCTTCTCAAGACCCCAATATTCCTGGTAGCAGTCTGTGAGCCTGGGCAGGAGGACGCCCCTAACTACCTGAAGGCCTGACTACCTAGAAGAGGTGGCCAGACTACGCCCAAGACTCAAGCTACCTTGCTAGAGCTGTCTTGCTAGGCGTTGCCCACCTGTGGGCCAGGAGTTGCGTCTATGCGTGAGATTCCAGAGTTAGTCTCTAGCTGAGCTGTGTTTGCTCTAATGTTTCTTGTACTATAGTTGTGATTAACTACAATCATTCAGTCCCAGCATTCTCCCAGTTCCAACTTTCTCCTCTTTCTCTGGTTGCTCTCCAAGCACAACGGTCCCAGCAGCAAGCAACCTAACCCTTGTTGCACCCCACAAACATCAACAGAGGGAATGGGGTTGCTGTATGCCCGACGGAATACCATGCGAGTGAGATCGGGTTCAGTGAGGTTCTCAACATTGGTGTGGTTGATTAGTAAAAAAGTACACACATGCTGACATGGCAGGCCGTACTCCTTCCACCTGCCTCAACTGCAAGACTTATCGACCAAGTCCACCTACCGCAGACTGTTTGTTGGTCCCTCCACCATTGTAGTGTTGGGGCCCTCCTCTCTCACGACGTAGTCACGTGCCACTATGATGCAGTGGAGGAATTAATCGGCCTGTGCTGGTGCCATGGTGATCTTGACCACTTTTGCCTGGGCACGACAAGTGCAAAACAGATGCTACTTAAAAGGGGTAGATACTCGCAAATTAGTAGTAGGGATAGACCTCCCGGTGTGCTACAATTTGCACATTCCAACTCTCCGAGGCGTTGGAAGTGGTGTGGCCTCCTCTGCCCAAAGGGCAGTGGAGGCATGTCAACTTCTGAAGAGGCACTCCCCACCACAACCCCTTCCTCCCCCTCCCGCTGAAAGAGGTATGCACACTTTGACGCACTCTATTGACACAAGTGGGTGGTGGCCTCCTCCCATTGTTCGACATTAAGCACATGTGGACACTTCCATGCCCACTTTGTGGCCTTTTTCACGTAGCTTGTCCGCACGTTCTCACATATGTGCCAGTCGTAGAAGGTGTGTGTGGCACCGTTCAACTACTTTTGCATTGCTTTCTCCAATCCCTTCTCCTTGTCCGTGATGATGCAAGTTCCGGCATTGGTAGTAGTGGGATAGGCAAGTGCTAACTGTGCGCAAAACAAATCTACCCCTTCTCATCCTGCACCATTGCCCACGCCATCAAAACTCCATGGTCGTTGGCATACAAAATTGCAAAAGCAACAGGACCTACTTATGACCGTGTTTTAGAAAGTGGCATTCATGGTCACAATCCGCCGACCGTGCTAAAATCGGATTCTGGAGGCTCTTGGAGCAACGAGAGCCCAGAGGAAGGCATCGTTCTTGTCTTTGTGCACCATAGCGTGTACACCTAGGTCGATGCATTTTCGTTGCATGCATCACGTGGACATACACATTTGAAAAGATGTATAGGGAAGGGTGCAACCACTATACAAGGAAAAAAGAACAAACATCGATACTCACCTCTTCGACGTAGGAGGGAAACAGGCTCAATGTGTCAGTCTTCTTGCCCATCAATTTTTCTTAGACCCGTGTCTTAGCGTGGTGCAACGTGTTTTTTGACACGTTCACGCTGATCCTTTGGTGGAGAACTTGTCGCAAGGTTGTAGTTGATGCCGTGGGGTCACCCTATAGAGCATCCGAGATTTTGCTGGCCACCCACCCCTTCTGCCTTGCGGGTCTTCTGCCGCCAATTCTAGGGACGCACTTGTGTCCCTTGGCGTAGTAGGACGCACTTGTGTCCCTTGGCGTAGTATGACACAGTCATGTGTCTTGCTTGTAACACGGGCCCGCAGGAGTAAGGCACACCCTTTGTTATGGGCTTCAGCACACGTCACGTGGATTCTTGCAGGCTCACTACAAATCCACTTGAGACCGAAGCAGTTGTCGACTGCGCAATCCTCCATAAACGCACCAGCCATATCCATGTTTCCAAACAATATCCCCTCCTTCGGTTCCTTTGGCATGTATTTTTGCTTCTTGAGGCCGTGACATGGTTTGTTGTCGGAATATCCTCTCCATGAAAGTGCATAATATGAGATAAAAGCACTTTGTCCACAGCAGGATTACACAGCTATAGGTGAAACCACTCAGTTGTCTTGTTCACATGCAAAGAAGAGACAGTGAACACCGAGGACACAAGGTAAGAATTACCAAGGTGGCCATGTGGGAGAGACAGAACGCTACGTCGCCCCATGCTAAACCTAGCCGGTCTGGCTTCCCAGACATCGGGGGACCTTGGAGCATGGAGTGGTTCATCAGGGGGTTCATTGTGTGGAAGGGTGTCCACTCGTCCAACCGCCTAAAACACCAACCATCGTTCCAATCCCGCTCCAACCAATACATCACATCGTGAAATGTGCCTGTTGTTTTTTTCAGATGAGGGTTTTCGGGGTACAACCGCGGTGCCGGATCCTGAGCAGGGTACCGATCGTTCTCATCAAGACTTGGTCGCGTGGCAAGACGCCACACATGTAGTTGGGAAGCCATCTCAAATAGGGGGTATTTTGTGCACAAAAACACAACCTATACATCCCACTTACCCTCCTGAATAGGCTTCCCGGTGTCCTCTGTGACTTGGTCCACCACGTCCGCTCACGAGGGACGGAGCTGGAGTAGCGGCATGGTTGGAGGCCGCGGTGACGGCGTCAACGATGACAATGCAAGAATAAAAGAGAAAAGATCAAGCTCAGCGCCACCCTGAAGAGACATCGTGTCCACTAGTCGGACCAGCGAAGGATGGGTTGACACGTAAAATGCAGGACATGTCCGCCGATATGTTCCTTTGAGCACACAGTCTTGTAAGCTTGCGCATATCTCTGTCTACCGGTGGAACGGATTTGAGACCACTTTTCTCATACCCTTTTGCATGTCCATGATGAGCAGCGGTTGCAAGGATGTAACAACGACATTTGAACGGCACCTCTTCACAGGGTGGTACGGTAGTTGCAAGATGGACAGCAGTAAAGCGTGGATCAGAGCAGTCTTATTCTTACCACTTGCTCATCTGGTCAGGTAAGAGGTTTGATAACAAGCATGGATGCCAGTGCCTGAACGCCTGCTTGCTCATCTCCCAAGCTCGAGTAGGTGGTGTTTCAATGTTGATGAGGAGAGTGGTGACGTTTTTAAGATGGCCATGGAGATATTCGGTCAGTGGAATTTGAGAAACCGGATGGAAATGAAGAGTTTTTGGAACGACGAAACATCCCCAACTAAATGGCACAAGAAGTATATCCAACCGACAAAAATTTAGTACATAGGTAATCATATTTTCATCGTCACACGGTATGATTTAACGCGCGAACGTGAATGCCATCTGCATACACAAAATCAACTACAAAACCTTCGGAAAGTGAACAAAATTTACCAGCTCACCCTTCTACGACACAAAATGAACAATATGTCGAGAGAGAGAGTTCAAAATTTCCAAGGGGTACATGGGGCTTATTTTTCTAGGGCTGGGGCAGATGAGGCACTTCGTTCTAACATAGGGGCGAACAAGGCTTATCGTTTTGGCGGAGGGGCGGATGGGGCTTATTGCTTTGGCAGAGGGGCGGATTGGGCTTATCGTTCTGGCAAATGGGCGGATGTGACTTATCAATCTGACGGAGGGCAGATGGCGCTTATTCTCCCAACCAAGGAGTACATGGTAATTCCCCCCTTTGGATTATCACAGGAGGAACGCTTCTTGCGAAGCACGGAAATCAAACTAAAACATCTCTTCCCAACATTAGTAACACATTATCAAATGATAACAAGAGACACCAAAACATCAAACACCATTGCATCGAGTGGCAAAATCATCGAACATGTTATAAAAGCCTTACCATAATAACGAATGGATGTTCTACAAGGGAAAAACATCTTCCTCTTAACCACCTATGAATTCAGGAGCCCTACCGAATAAGCACAAGGTCCACCCACTCTCATTTACAAAATCACATGTTTAACGTTCCAACTTAGAGCCAATCTAGTCTTTCTTAGCACTAAAAGAAGCACCCGAGACCCAAATATTTTCATCAAACAAATGGACTCCACTACACGTCCAAGATGATTAATTTATCGGTCATAGGAACAACTCTGGCCTACCCGCTTGGAGACTCATAACGAAAACCCCATCTCTCTCCTCACTCTACAAAATGCTTCTAAGCCAACTCCTCATGCCAACTACATTTTGATCAGACGGGGACCGTGTTGCCCCACCCACAAGCCATATTGCATGTTTTGAGAACCTCCTCAAAGCAACTATGTTTGGCCCACGAGAAGAAGAAGACCTCCTCCGAATGACCTTAAGATCAATCCTGGTCCAATGTAGACTATGTTTCCTCCCATCCCCCTTCACACCAGTGTGCCCTTTGTGCCACGGATATTTAGAAACAATAGAAAATGCCTTTTACAACTACACAAACCTCAGACCCACAGTAAATTGCCTTCACCATAGCATAGAACTAATTTGCTTAACCTAACCAGAGCACACCTTCTACTTCACCTAGCCAACTCATCGCTACCAATGGTGACAGCTATTCCAAGCAACTGCTTTTCGATAATCTTGAATACTTACATGCTGCATCTCTTGTAACAGAATACAAAACCCTTGTTTGTTGGAACCCAACCAACGACACATCATCCTCTCATCCTTTGAAGAAAAAACAAACCTCCATATTACACACTTGGTCACAAATAACACAACAGCCTCCCTCCATTCATTACAATCAAACCCTCAAAAATCTAACAACTCTTGCGACAACATGCAAAAATGGAAAGCAAATTCCACCCCTGATACGCGGTCATTGCCCCTCAAATGCGGCACATCTCGTCAAACTGTCAACCTCTACCTCCGAGGGATGGGCATTTCCACGAGTTGCACAATGAGTGACGCGAGATACCTTAAAATCACACAATCACAACCTTTGGCTTAAAACATTCCTGCAATGGTGGAGATTAGTGGGCTCAAGTCCCACATACCCCTGAAAGCACATACCCCTGAAAATACTCCAGGCTGGAAGTGTGACAAGTTTAAAACGTTTAACACATCTCATGCATATGTTCTCCACATTGAATCGGCACCAGAAGATCTTGCTGTCTGGAACCACAGCGCTCATGTTAGGAATTTGAATGCAACCATATGAGTTGTTGTGCTCTACACATGACTTGAGCCGAGCATCTTGTCAGGCTATTCTTCCTCCCCCCCCCCCCCCCCTCACCCGCAATTGGGTCAAGATGTAGAATACAACCCGGATCCAAAAACCTAGATTAAAAAAGCCACAAATTTGGATCTGGATCCAGATTCATGAATAGTTCCCACAAAGCGTAGGATTTGTATGCATCCACAAATGAATGAAATAGAGAGGGTAGATAAGGGAGACTAGGAGAAATGGATCAGGGGGGTTATACGATTCCAAGAAGGCTGGAGACATGAAGAAGAGAGGACGTGATGAAGGTGAAGGTGAAGAGGACGTACAAGGGACAATGAGGATGGAGGAGGGGTGAGGTAGATGTGGATAATGTAAAGAGAGTGGGTGGAGAAGGAAGAGAGGATGACGAAATGGGTGAATTGAAGGGAGATGGATAGACACAAGGGTGGAGGAATGGAGGGTAGGACGGTAGGCTAATATGGAGGAGGGAGGGTATGCTTAAATATAGTAATTGAGGTTGATTTCTTTAGTACCCACCCTTTTGTATGATATAACTTTGATGGTCATTTCAGAAAATTACAAGAACTGACTAATGAAGTGTGTTATGGTCTACCAGAGGAAAAACTTGTCCATTATGCATGTCACATAAGGTAGGTGATGAGGAGGCTTCATTGAGTAGTTATACAAATTGTCATGTAAAAGCATGATAATGAAAACATTGTTTCAAATTGTGAATATGAAACTACAAGAACAGGTTTCACAAGCAGAGACTCACTTTTGTACATGATTCCACATAGTCCAAGAGTATATGAGAGTTTTTTCTCCCCAAAAATGGACTTATGTAAACACTTAACTCCCTTGGTACGTTGATGTTCAAACCAACCATTTGAAAACACCCATATTTATTCCTTCCGTACACACCCTCTTTCCATTGATTTATGGTAATCATACAACAATTTTAGTTATTGCTATGTAAATCGTGATGTGAATGAGAATCAGGTGAAAATCAATTAACTCAAAACTTCTTACTCACTTTTTTCCCATTCATGTGGTAGTTTCATGGTTTTTATGCCATCACATCAAAGCAAAAATAGCCAAGTGCCCCAAACACTGGTATCCCCCTCAATATTTATGTAAGCTTCAACAAAATGAATAAAATTGCCAATAAGATGGTTTCAAACCACATCAATAGTCTATGAAAACTGTCGTGGGATAAGCAGCTCCAAAATTTTCATACCATAGAAAACACCATTAAGTAGAATTAACGAGTGGTCACGAATACTTCCAACTTGTTGTCCATCGATCACATAACAAAACAAATGAGCTTCTTAAAGACAAACACCTACTGAAGACTCGGACAAGGCATACACATGGAACTGCCGGTGTCACTCACATTCATGATAATGCTAAGTGAACACTCTTTACATGCGTGAAAACACATTTACTTAGTACCCTACTGCGCTTGGATTTGGACGACAGAGATGAACCATATTTTGTTTTACGGAAAAAAATGACTTTCTAATTAATTGGGTATAACCTAGGATTTGACGTGAGAACAAGCCCGTAACCTTGATTTTGACGAAGATTTGGGGTCATTTTGCGGATTTCAACGAAGTTCGGTATGATGAACCGCTCGATGATTTTTGTGTGTGTGTGTGTGGCTTAGACAGCCTTAGAGGTGAGGGAACCTATGCTACACCCTTGGAGTTCTGCAAGGACCCCTCTGGCGAAGGCTTTCAGTCAAAGGACTGTGCCTTATGTGCCGAAGCACACCAGTTTAGGTACCCTCAGCAGATGAAAATCCGTTGTGGGTTATGTGGGAGTCACACCCACCAACCCTCACCCCTAAGGGTACCTTCGCCACGGGTCGTAACCCTATGGCTTGGGGGATCAGGACCAGTTTTTACACTGAGCCCTGAAGTACCCGTCCCCCCGAGATGGTAGATTTGTTGTGCCAGATGTTTTTCAGTGATGGGTGGATTGCGAGGTAATTAGGATTTAACTTTTTGTCAATGTTGCATAATTGAGATCTTTGAGTGAGTTGTTGGATCATGGTGTTAGTTGTCTTTTTGTCCTGTTTTTGATGAAGTCTTAGCATGTGTAGATTTAGTTTTTCTTCAAAAATTTTGATGATTGAGTTTGCCAAGAAGGCGGTGGGGTTCCTGAGGCCCTTTTTAGTTTGTAGCGAGATTTGACATCTGTATGACCAGATTTCGCGGAAACTTATGGCTTGAAGTGTCTGCCACCAGTGGAAGAGTGGGTGTTGATCATGGAAGATGAAATTGGTGTCCGAGGTGCGACCACATATGAGCGTATAACTTTCTCTCAGTTTGATTGAGATTTGACAGATTTTTGGGCAGTGCTCAAAGGCGTGTGAGATCGTTTCCTCGATGAGGCCACACAGGGGGCNTTGAAGTGTCTGCCACCAGTGGAAGAGTGGGTGTTGATCATGGAAGATGAAATTGGTGTCCGAGGTGCGACCACATATGAGCGTATAACTTTCTCTCAGTTTGATTGAGATTTGACAGATTTTTGGGCAGTGCTCAAAGGCGTGTGAGATCGTTTCCTCGATGAGGCCACACAGGGGGCATAGAACTTCAAAGGGTGGTGGAAAGAAGCGCATGCGGATTCTAACTTGGATGCTCCGTATGATGATTTTTGCAGTAGTGTCTTTTTGTTTTGTGGTGAGGGTGGGGATGTGAAGAATAGTTTTAAGGGCGGTTGATGAACCGCTCGATGGTGCGAACTGTCGCATTCGGGCATTCGAGCAATCGAGCGTTCGAGTGTTTGACTCGACACCCTCAGCCCGGTATTCAGCGGCGAGATTTGACCATAACCAACCAAAAAGGAAAAAAGACAAGTAGTTGAGCCTACCAATGTAGAAAATGTAGCTTAACCCAGTAATGAAAAGGTGACCCACACCCTTTACATTCGACAAATTTGTACCTGGAATAATATGGTGGAACTAAATTTTCGACTTAAAAACAATTTTCGACGAATTTAAGCCACTTTAAGAACAATTAACATCGAAATCAAAGAGTAGTAGGGTATTACGATGCTTGATTTGACTCTACACTACAAAAAATTCCTAGAACATTGTTAGCTTTGATTTATCCAACTAAAGAGTATCTTCCACGAGCTCAAAACACTCTCGCCCACCAAAAAGCAATCAATGCTTGAGCAAAGGGGGTAATTGAGATCTAGTTCAATACATTTTTCATGTGCTCGGATTTGGGCAACAACTACTAGTGTAAGGACAATCTCATGAAGAATGTCTGTGACATAATTGTTCATTGGCTAGTGTAGCGGGAGGGCCGGTTTGGCCCTCCCACCTCGCTGAAGCGAGGGGTGGTTGCGCACCACCACTCTCGTCAGCGAGGCTGGCCGGCAGCCAGCACTTTGCTGGCCACCGGCCAGCTCGCTGCCAGCCGGCTGGACGACTGCGGCCGGCCAAGTGACCAGCCGGCCACCGGCCGGCCAGCCACCAGCCGCCGATCGCGGCCTCAGCCCGATCGGTGGCTGAGAGGCCACGAGGGCCTCGAGGGCGAGGCCTCGTGGCCTCGTGCCCTCGCCCCCCGCTCTCCCTCCTTGCAAACGAGCAAGAGAGGACGAGGGATAGGGGGAGCAAGGATGAGATCAAGTTTTCTGGCGCGAAATCGCCAGCGTGCCTTGCACGCGACGATTTCGCGCCAGAACGACAAAACGAAACTCAAAGTTCGTTAACGACGAACTTCGACATAAAACAAATGGAATAACTCGTGCGAACACATGAGTTTGAGGTAAAAACCCCCGGTTTGGGTCCCAAAACCAGGGGTTTGGTTAAAAACGGAAATGGGCCTCCGGGGACTCGAAATATTCGAGTCTCCCTGCTCTGGGTCGTTGATGACGATTGCCCCTCAGTCTTGCGAAGGGGGCAAACCCCTGACGCAGACTGAGAACGCCATTCTGCGAACTCCGACGACGACTTCAGAGTAGGAGCTGGAGACTCAGCCCGTTACAGTGGTTCTCAGAGCCAGACGACCCTCGCGACCAAGGGTTCGACGGAAACGGCGGCTATGACATAGATAAAACGCCGCCGGCAGCTGCAAGCAGCAGCAAAAACACCAGAACGGGCTACGGCATCCACACTTCACGGATTGAAGCGCCGTAAATTGCGTTAGACAGCTTGAAAAAAACTCTACTTTGTGGAGACTCTTCCTTCCAGCCTCTCCTCACTTCCAGAGGGCTAGGAAGATTTTTGTGGGGCGGGGTGGGGAGTCCCCACCCTCAAAAACCACAAAATCCTCTCCATCTTCAAGGTTCCTTCAAAACCCCTTCATTAAAAATTGGGACAGCACCCCTCCCCAAGCTAAGGGACTCTCAAGACCTGAGAGCACCCTAGAAAGAAGGAGCGTGACACCTTGGGGACTTTTGGCGGCTCCCCCAACGTCGCCGGCTCAAGGAGGACACCGCCAAGGGTCGCAAGATACGCAAAGAAGACTCAAGAGGAGGCCAAGGAAGACAAGAAGAGAGGAAGAAGACAAGAAGTTAGAAGAAGGATTGGAAAAGTTGCTAGGAAATGTGTAATTCCTCTTCCATTCTTTGTCCTAGCTTTGTGAGCGGTACTCACACTTCTTGTCAATTCCTTGTATTGTAATTTTCTGTTTTCCTAGGTACTAGTCCTTGCCAATCGCCGTGAGTCACGGCTTAGGAAGACTAGTTCCAAAATCCACGCCCTTGTGCTGACGTGGCGGCCTAGAAAAGTAGAAATTAATTTTATAATTGCCTAACCGATCGTGAGAGCGTGACTTAAGGAGGCGATTCCTCCTTAAAGTAGTAGGGTGATCCTCACAACGGTCTTCACATGTTAGATGCACGAGCGACGAGATGGCAAGTGCCGGACCGTCTAGGACCAACAAGGGCAAGGTGGTGACGGCCTCACCACGAGCTCTTGGCGGACTCCAAGTTTTGGGAGCCGCCGCCGCGAGCACGATTGCCAACCCAAAGGCAACCGTACCGCCAAGGGCAACTCTACCGCCAAAGGCAACCGACGCCAACCTTGGCGATACCGAGCAGCGTGCGGAGGCGAAAAGGGTGCTTGACGAGCACGTCAACGCGCACGTGGGTGACCCCCACGCGACAGACGATGCCATGGAGGAGGATCTCCCGGGGGGATACCCCGACAAAGAGCACGACGTCGACGATGGCGAAGGCGACGAGGATCGCGACCATCGCCATTGTTGTGCGATGAACTCGAGCCGATTGCTCGAGAAGGGCAAAACGCCCGCCGCATCGCCTGAAGCTACCGACGGCAGCGAGACTGCCGAGAGCAGCAAGGGCGTTGAAAGCAGCCACGCGGGAAGTTCCCGCGAGAACGAGCCGAACGACGTCGCCGCGAAGGCAATTCACGATGACCGTCGTAGGCTCGCAGAGTTTGCTGCCGAGGCCGCAGGCCGACTCAAGATCACCACCGGTGGTGGAGATACGGTACCACTCGAAGGAATGGGGGCAGACCCTCCTTCCTACGATGCGGTCGCAATGGGGCAAGGCAGCGCCCACTCGAGTGTCGTCGCCGACGACAGTCTCCTACGAAAGGTGGGACTCCTTAGAGGCGTGTACGCGAACCGTACCCTCTTGTAGTGGGTAAGGGTGCACGGACAACGCGAGGCCTTGGAGGCTATCGCCGATGCTCTGACAACATCAGAGCTCAAGTTTGCGTTCGCCAACCTGCTGGCCCACGTCGGGCAGAGCATCACGGACCTTGACCGTGATCGCCAGCTGCAGCGCCTGGCCACCCATGAGGCAAGCCGCCAATGCAACGACCTCGACAAGGCATTGCAGAGCGTGACCCAGGTGCGGATGCAGCAGCAAGCGCAGCATGCCGCAGTTGCGGATGCCACTGCCGGTGGCAGCGACAACTTGCCTACCTCGACGACTTCGGGGTCGGTCATGAACACGTCCTTCCTCCACAGTGTGGAGATCTTCCGGAAGGGAGTGAAGTTGACCGACTGGTTGAACCGCATGGAGTACATTCTACGTGTCCACAAGGCTCCAATCAACCAATGGGGCGACCTTGCCATGACGCGGCTTGAAGACAAACTCTTCAAGAACGTGGTCAAGGAGTGGACTGCACAACAGCCGCACCTCGAGTGGCAGCCCATGCCGTGGGAGACTTTCTGCGCGATCATGCGCAAGAAGTGCACCCAACGTGAGGAGGCGCAGTGCGCCTTCCACAAGATCAAGGACTTCAGGCAGCTGGGCAGCTCGCTCGAATCCTACTTGAGCGAGTTCACCGCACTCGTGGAGGAAGTCGAAAGCTTCACCGAGGGCGATGGAACTCAGACCTTCAAGTACCCGAAGTGCATGCTGCTGGAGTACTTGCGTGATGGTCTCACCAGCAAGAAGCTGAAGGACAAGACCACCACGAAAGCCACTGGCCAAGCTTGGACAAGCTGGAGGGCGTTGCGCGACTACATGAGCGAAGTGTATTCGGCGAACCCGAAACACAACTCTGATGCACGGCCGAACGCGCGTCCACATCAGGGGCACGACATGCGCGTGGACGTTGCAGGGGCTGGTGGGTCAGCCGGACAGCGAGGCGGGGCCAAGGGCAAGCAGCCTAC
>SZWC01010432.1:8374-18839 GCA_023375785.1 Penium margaritaceum | reverse complement strand
GCTTCCGGCTCTCATACGCAACTGGGTGACCGTTCTGCATGAGGACGGCTCCAAGTCCTACTACCGACGCATCACATCGAACCTCCCACGGTTGCGATGGATCCGGAAGAGCTAGGACGGGCGCCGTGGAGAGAAGCTCTTTGACCTTGAGAAAAGCGTTCTCGCAATCAGATGTCCATTCCCAATGCACGTCTTTTCACGTGAGCCTGGTTAGCGGTGCTACCAGGGTCGAATACCCTTGCATAAACCATCGAAAGTAGTTTGCAAGGCCGAGGAAAGACTGAATCTACCCAACATTTTTGGGGTGTGGCCAGTCCACAACGGCTTGGAATTTTCGTGGGTCGACACGGATGCCGTCCTTGCCGACGATGTGTCCAAGGTATTCGAGCTCATCTTGTGCAAACTTGCACTTGCTCACTTTCGCATAAAACTTCTGTTCCCGAAGGATTGGAAGAACTTCGCACAGATGTTCTATGTGCTCTTCCATTGATTTGGAGAAAACTAGGATGTCATCCACGTAAACCAAGACAAACTGTCGGAGTTGCTTGGCGAACGTTCGGTTCATTTCTCCTTGGAAGGTTGCCGGGGCATTTGTAAGCCCGAAGCATAACACTTGGAACTGATAGTGTCCCATGTGCGTTCGAAAGGCGGTTTTGGGCACATCATCTTCCGTGATGCGGATTTGATGCTACCCTTGAGACAAATTCAAGGATGAAAATACTTTTGCGCCTTGGAGTTGGTCAAAAAGGTCCTCAATCCGCGGTAAGGGGAATCGATTTTTCACCGTCAGCTTGTTCAACGCCCAATAATCCAGGCACATGCGTAAACCACCGTCCTTCTTGTTCACAAAAAGGATTGGCGCACCGTATGGTGAGCTACTGGGCTCGATCCACCCTTTTGCAAGGTACTATTTGATTTGGTATTCGGCCTCTCGCCTTTCTGCTGGACTAAGGCGATACATGGGTCTGAACGGAGGAGTCGCCTCCGGTTGCAGCGGAATCGTGTGGCCCATGTGTCTTTCTGGTGGAAGCCCAGCCGGTGGGTCTTGGAACACATCCGAGAACTGTGCCAATAGAGATATGATCTCTTGTGGCGTGTCTTCCGTCACTTCGTCCTCCACTTTCTGCAGTTGAGCTAAGAAGTATCGACAACCTTGTCGAATACGTCTCTTGACCTGCATTGCAGACAAGCTGGCATGGACTTTGAGTCAGGTCAGTGATAATTCCGTACTCGGAATCAACGTAACGCGGCGTTGTCCTTTTCGGAGGATCAAACGCTTTGATTCAAAGCACATTAGAGCCTTGTTGTCACGGAGCCAGGGATCACCTAGCACCACGTCAAACGGGTCAAGAAGGTTGAGTACCTTCAACGTGACACTCTGTGTGTACCCTTGAATATAAATTTTCGCTTTACAAGTACCGATCACGGATACCGTACGGTTGTCACCGACAACAACTGCGCCAATCGATGGCTCGTACTTCAGGCCAACCTGGCGGGTAAAGCCAAGGCTAACAAAAGAGTCGTCCCCTCTAGTGTCAGCAAGTACGTTCACGGGAGCACCAGCTAGGTGTCCTTTGAACTGCATCGTCATGTTGCCTCCACTCTTCCGAGTGAACAGACTCGACGACGGTAAGCCGAGTTTGTGATAAACACGAAATCTGTACGACGGGCGTCGCAACTCCCATGATTCGCCCACTCGAGTCCACATCTTGTCGGCATGTGTGAATTCGGCTAGCACCTTCCAGTCTTTAAATTTGACTAGGTCAAAATCGTCGACTAAAGGTACTGCGAACGTGATTGAACACATTGCTTTGAGGGCGTTTGCTTCAATCACTGTGTTACACAACTCATGCACACTGGTTGGTGTCGCCACCACTAAGCAGGTTCAGTCATGCATCTCGTCTGGTGATGCAAGATTTAGTGGGCAGTGTCGATTAGCAAGTGCAGAATGAGGTTCAATGAGAGGGGAGAAAACAACAGAGAAATTTGAACTCGTCAAAAACTCAAATTGTTTAACATCCTCGTCTGAAAACATGAACTCACACTCGTGACCCAGTTTTACCCCTGAGTGGTCCCCACTGACGTCACTCAGGGGTGGGGAAAACCCGCCCCACGGCCCTGTCCGTTACCACGGCCGGGCCCATTGCGGCGACCGCGACCCTGTCCACGGCCTTGTCCGCGACCTCCTCCTACAACATCTCCACGAGGTGCCGCTGTTGCAGCTAGCACCGTGGCCTCTTGTCCTCCACCAACAGCCTCAGGGCACTGAGCCCTAAAGTGGCCCGGCTGCATGCAGTTGTGGCAGAGCCCTTCGCACAAGGCTGCGTTGCGACGATCACGCGCCGCCTGCAGCTCGTCATTCTCGCGGCTGCGCTTGTTGTTGGGATCCTTGTGTCCACCAGCCTTCTTGGCTGGAGGGTTTGTAGGCTGCTTGCCCTTGGCCCTGCCTCGCTTTCCAGCTGACCCACCAGCCCCCGCAGCGTCCACGCGCATTTCGCGACCCTGTTGTGCACGTGCGTTTGGCCGTGCATCAGAGTAGTGTTTCGGGTTTGCCGAATACACTTCGCTCATGTAGTCGCGCAACGCCCTCCGGCTTTTCCAAGCTTGGCCAGTGGCTGTCGTGGTGGTCTTGTCCTTCAGCTTCTTGCTGGCGAGACCATCACTCAAGTACTCCAGCAGCATGCACTCCGGGTACTTGAACGTCTGAGTCCCATCGCCCTCGGTGAAGCTTTTGGCTTCCTCCACGAGTGCGGTGAACTCGCTCAATTAGGATTTGAGCGAGTTGCCCAGCTGCCTGAAGTCCTTGATCTTGTGGAAGGCGCACTGCACCTCCTCACGTTGGGTGCACTTCTTGCACATGATCGCGCAGAAAGCCTCCCACGGCATGGGCTGCCACTCGAGGTGCGGCTGCTACGCAGTCCACTCCTTGACCACGTACTTGAAGAGCTTGTCTTCAAGGCGCGTCGTGGCAAGGTCGTCCCACTGGCTGAGTGGAGCCTTGTGGACACGTAGAACGTGCTCCATGCGGTTCAGCCAGTCGGTCAGCTTCACGCCCTTCCGGAAGATCTCCACACTGTGGAGGAAGGACGTGTTCATGAACGACCCCGAAGTCGTCGAGGTAGGCAAGTCGCCGCTGCCACCGGCAGTGGCATCCGCAGCTGCGGCTCGCTGCGCTTTCTGCTGCATCTGCACCTGGGTCACGCTCTACAACGCCTTGTTGAGGTTGTTGCATCGGCGGCTGGCCTCATGGGCGGCCAGGCGCTGCAGCTGGCGGTCACGGCCAAGGTCCGTGATGCTCTGCCCGACGTGGGCCAGCAGGTTGGCGAACACGAACTTGAGCTCTGATGTCGTCAGAGCATCGGCGATGGCCTCAAGGGCCTCGCGTTTTCCGTGCACCCTTACCCACTGCAAGAGGGTACGGTTCGTGTACATTCCTCCAAGGAGTCCCACCTTTCGGGAAAGAGTATCGTCGGCGACGACGCTCGAGTGGGCGCTGCCCTGCCCCGTCGCGACCACATCGTAGGAAGGGGGGTCCGCCCCCATTCCTCCGAGTGGTGCCGTATCTCCACCGTCGGTGGTGATCTTCAGTCGGCCTGCCGCCTCACCAGAAAACTCCGCAAGCCTATGACGGCCATCGCGAATTGCTTTTGCGGCGTCGTCGTCCGGCTCGTTCCCGCGGGAACTTCCCGTGTGACTGCTTTTAGCGCCCTTGCTGCTCTCGGCAGTCTCGCTGCCGTCGGCAGCTTCATGCGATGTGGCGGGCACCTTTTCCTTATCGAGTATTCGGCTCGAGTTCACCGCACGACGATGGCGATGGTCGCGATCCTCGTCGCCTTCGCCATCGTCGGCTTCGTGCTCTTCGTGGGGGTCCTCCTCCGGAAGATCCTCCTCTATCGCGTCGTCCGTTGCATGGGGGTCGTCCATGTGCGCGTCGACGTGCTCGTCAAGCACCTTTGCGGCCTCCGCACGCTTCTCGCTATCGCCGAGGTTGGCGTCGGTTGCCTTAGGCGGCACGGTTGCCTTAGGCCGTACGGTTGCCTTAGGCGGCGCCGTTGCCTTAGGCGGTACAGTTGCCTTTGGGTTGGCAACCGTGCTCGCGGCGGCGGCTCCCAAAACTTGGAGTCCGTCGAGGACGTGTGGTGAGAACGTCACCACCTTGCCCTTGTTGGTCCTAGACGGTCCGGCACTTGCCATCTTGTCGCTCGTGCAACTAGCACGTGAAGACTGTTGTGAGGATAACCCCAGAACTTTGAGGAGGAATCGCCTCCTAAAGTCACGCTCTCACGATCGGTGAGGCAATTATGAATTTAATTTCTACTTTCCCAGGCCGCCACGTCGGCATAGGGGCGTGGATTTTGGAACTAGTCTTCCTAAGCCGTGACTCACGGCGATTGGCAAGGACTAGTACCTAGGAAAACAGAAAACAACAATACAAGGAATTGACAAGAAATGTGAGTACCGTTCACAAAGCTAGGACAAAGAATGGGAGAGGAATTACACAATTCCTAGCAACTCCTCCAATCCTTCTTCCAACTTCTTGTCTTCTTCCTGTCTTCTTGTCTTCCTTGGCCTCCTCTTGAGTCTTCTTTGCGCGTCTTGCGCCCCTTGGCGGCGTCCTCCTTGAGTCGGCGACGGTGGGGGGGCCGCCAAAAGTCCCCAAGGTGTCACCCTCCTTCTTTTTAGGGTGCTCTCAAGTCGTGAGAGTCCCTAAGCTAGGGGGGGCGCTGTCCCAGTTTTTTTGATGAAGGGGTTTTGAAGGATCCTTGAAGATGGAGAGGATTTTGTGGTTTTTTAGGGTGGGGACTCCCCACCCCGCCCCATAAAAATCTTCCTAGCCCTCTGGAAGTGAGGAGAGGCTGGAAGAAAGAGTCTCCACCAAGAAGAGCGTTTTTCAAGCTCTCTAACGCACTTTACAGCGCTTCAATCCGTGAAGTGTAGATGCCGAGTCCCTTCTGGCGATTTTACTGCTGCTTGCATCTGCCGGCGGCGTTTTATCTATGTCTCCAGAGGCCCATTTCCGCTTGTAACCAAACCCCTGGTTTTGGGACCCAAACCGGGGGTTTTTACCTCGAACTCGTGTGTTTGCACAAGTTATTTCGTTTATTTTATGTCGAAGTTCGTCGAGAACAAACTTCGATTCATGTTTTGTTGTTTTGGCACGAAATCGTCGTGTGCGAGGCACACTGGCGATTTCGCGCCACCTTTCTCTCGGCCTCACCCTCGCTCCCCTTATCCCTCGTCGTCGCTTGCTTGTTTTTGCAAGGAGGGCGAGGGGGGCGAGGGCACGAGGCCACGAGGCCTCGCCCTCGAGGCCCTCGTGGCCTCTCAGCCGCCGATCGGGCTGAGGCCGCGATCGGCGGCTGGTGGCTGGCCGGCCGGTGGCCGGCCGGTCACTTGGCCGGCCGCCGGTCGTCCAGCCGGCCGGCAGCGAGCTGGCCGGCGGCTAGCGAAGTGCTGGCCGCCGGCCAGCTCTCGCTGACGCGAGGGGTGGTGCGCAACCACCCCTCGCTTCAGCGAGGTGGGAGGGCCGAACCGGCCCTCCCGCTACAATGTAGGAGCCTGGACGATTTGTAAGCTGTTTTCTCTACCTCTGTGTGCTTTTTCACTAGAAATATATGTATACATTAAGCAAGCAATTAGCACAATGAATGATGCTATTCATGTTGCGAAAAATTGGAACATTAACATTTGTACATTGAAATGTATGAACATGTTCCCTTTCATGACCAAAGCCCATAGGGGTTACGCGATTCTATTTGTCTCTTGAAAGAATCTTCAAAACCATTCATAAATGAATGTTTTCCAATTTTCATGGATTTGAAAGTTTTTAGACAACCATGTTTATGTAAAGAGCATAGAAAATCAATAAATAAAAACATTCACATGCGTAAAAAATATGATCGTAAATACCTAGAATACAACTTTATGATGGTAATTTCTCCTTGGCTCGTAATAAAGGAGTGTTTTCATGCCTTCACATGGCTTTCTCATTGATGTGAATGGATGAAGTGCTTAACCCATGACCGTTTTGTGAAATGATGTGATATGTACCAATCTCATCCACTACACTTGAAGAGAAAATACATATTGTACATGGTGAAACGATTTACTAATTTCACTAATTTGGAACGGATAGCACAAAACCAGCCAAAACCACACCATTACAAACCTGTATAATTGAGCGTCGTGGAATTGGACGAAGTCACTTTTCCCCTTTGGTGAGAAGTTTTTGGGCTATGGAGATCCTACCAACACATTCGTTATTTTCAATTTTGATAGGCTGGTCTCACACTAGTCTATAACAATATTGAGCCGCATTTGGGTTGGCCGTCCCAGAAAATGGTGCATATTGATGGTTGTGGATGAGAATTTGCTTAATCAATACAACATGTAACAAATCTTTCTACTGTTATGCAATGTAAGGATTTTTTACGGTCTCTTTGAGGCGACTCCTGTCAATGTTGATTCATGTCTCCAATCCGTGACCCATGGCTACTACAAGAATTTTGGGCCCCATTGACTAGTTGATAGATGTTGATACAACCCCAAGGCCATAGTAAAGAGAAGAAAATCCATGAATAATTTGAGTTTCAGTCTAAAAATCATTTAACTAGAATGAGAATTGTTGTGTGTACTTTGTCTTGTTCTTTCAAATTTCAAGCCTAAACTCATCCTCTTGTTGATTTTCATCTTACATCTATTTCAACGTATGCCATTACACCATGGTTGCTTGTTTGGATTCATGCCACTTCTATCCATCCACCCCATCAATAAGAACTTTGGCAACATATATCGTACGTAATGGAGTGACAATGACAGTCCATACATCATGGCCTACTTTTCATGGATTTTTCATGCTCTTCAGTGGTTCATCACATTCACAATTTCTCTTGCGCATGCCTACGTTACCATTGCTTTTCGCAACTCTCTCCAAATGAATATAAAACTTTAACTAAATAAAGTATTGAAGGCACAAAGCTATGGGTCTCTTCACCTAGATGATGACACATTCCAGGCCCTGTTCAGAACAATGGGTGGGCTAATGTATGTGAAGGATGATGATGAAAAACATTACATCATCTTTGCGTCATCTCTACTTGCAATAATCAAGGCAACAGACCACCCTCAAATGGGCTCTGGGGTTGTTGTCTAGCTACTTATGAAGCCCTTTGAGAAGATTGCGTCAATGACGACAGTTGGGGTGGCCATGATTATTTGGACTGGATTTGAATGTATCTTTTGTATATTAGTAGCCAACATGGTGGTGCCTTTAACTCTTTAGCACGCCCCTCATGGCTCCACGCTCTGCACAGGAGTAGCTGGTGTGGCTCGCTAGCTTACATCGGTTGATGGCTGGGTGGCATGGTTGGTGTGCGGTTGAGTGGATGGACGGCATGGATTCCTCGTGTAGCTGCTCAATTAGGTGGTTGGCTTGGGTGGCTAGCATGCATGGCGAACAAAGCTGGCTTGCATGGTTATGTGCTTGGTTGGCATGGCTAGCTAGGTTGGATGGTGTGGCTGGCTTAGATTATTTCCAAGGGTGACATGGCTAGAATGGATGGCATGGATGGCATGGGTAGTGTGACTTGTTGGTGTGGTTGGCTTGTTGGCAAGCGTTGTTCGAAGGCATAGTTGGATGGCCCACTAGCATGGCTAGCACAAATGGAAAACATATTTGACGAGGCTAGTATGGATGGCATGGCGGTCATGGCTGATGTGGCTGGTTGGCATGGGTAGCGTTGCTGGCATGGCTCGCTAACTAGTTAGCATGGATGACAGGCGGTTCACAACGGCCATCTCACATTGCTCACATCACTCGTTGGCATGGTTGGTGTGACTTACTCGTGTGGATGGTTGACATGGCTAGTCAACTTGTCTGCGTGTTTGACAGGCAAAGCTCGATGGCATGTTGATATGGCTTGCTAATTATGGTGGTTGTCATGGCTGGTGTTAATGGCATGGCTGACATGGTTAGTGGAGCTGATAGTTGTGGTCGGCGTGGTAGTGTGGTAGGCATGGTTGGTGGGCTAACTGACATGGCTTCTAGCCATGACTATATGGATCAAAATCATAGTTGTTAGGGATGGCTTGCATGGATGGCAACCCAACATGCCTCGTGCTGCTGAATAACATGGCTTGGCATAGGTGGTGTGGCAAGTGTGACTGGTTGGTGAGGCTAGTGTGGTTGGCAAAGCAACGTTAGGTTCTTAAAGGTTTTGCAAGAACACATTGATACTTAAGGCACATATTTACCAATCTCAAGTTCATCCCTCCTTCCTTTGTTTCTCCTTCCTACTCCCTCCTTCCTTCCCCACTCCCTCCCTCCCTCCACCCATTTCTTACCTCCATCCTAGGAAACACCATTAACATGGTGCTACCAACAACACCATACATATGAGCGTATGAGTAAAAGCATGCACATGGTGCTGCCTATAGGACTATGTATATGGTATTGTTGTCATCACCATACAAATGGTGCTGTTGGTTGCACCATATGAATGGTGCTACCATAAGCAAAATGTGTATAATGTTGCCGTGAATGCCATGTTGATGATCTTACAAACAACACCATGTATATGGAGCTGCTAGCTGCGCCATAGACATGGTGTTGTTGGTAGCACCACGGGTATTATATTGTAAGCAACACCATAGTCATGGTGTTGATAGTAGCCCCATCATTATGGTGTTGTTTGTAAAACCATTGACATGGTGCTCAAAGATGTTAGAGTGATCGATAACTGCGCTGAGCAATAGCTTTGACATGGCGTAGTCAGATCGAAAACTGGAGGTTTTTACGCGAAGTTATGGATTTTTATCTGCAAATACCCGAGTGTGGCTTGATTAGGAGTTTTCTATTATACAGGCAAGATTAAATTCTGGCATCTAGTTCTAAGGGGGAAAAGGAGCCTGGATCTTTGTGTGTTGCATGCAAAAAAGTGCTATGCATGCATGCTAACCCAGCTTGGTCAACAGCTGCGTAGTACAAGCAAGCACTGCTGGGTACTTGGCCCAGACCAGTCAAGGTGGGGCTACACCTGACTGGACTGTTGGGACTGCTTGCATCAGCACATGCAAGCAAAGCTCTAGAGCAGGGACCACTCTACATGAGGTGGTGCATGCACGACTTAGCCTTGCATCAACTACCACATGCATAACTCAATAGTTGCATTAGCTACTACATACACGACTCAGCAGCTGCATGCGGCGCCAAGAGTGGGGACCGCCCGGCGTCAGCAGCAACATGCACAACTCAGCAGCTGAGACCACGGCCAAGTTTCCAGCATTCAAGAAGCTTCCTTGAATGCGATCTCAAGGTAGAGAAGGGAAAGAGTGGTGCGATCGGAATAGACTTGCCTATGTGGTTCGCACGGATACAAAATTACAAGAGCTCCAAGTCTGCCTATTATAGTAGGGCCGTGGATGACAATGTCGCAATTAACAACCAAATGCTAAGTAAGAAGGTGAAGCATTGAGATAAGGTAGAAATGGATCTCGTTACGGAGTTGATTGTGAGCATTATACATGATGTTTGTTGTACATAGGATATTGGTAAAAGAATGATTGGATACATAGAAGAGCATCTCATGAAGGGCAAGGTGCGGTGGAAATGCCTGTGATTGAAGACCGTAAAGTGTGACGAAGGAACGCGAGTCAACTCTCTATCTAGCCCTGGTCAAGCGCGGGATCCGAACCTCGTGCCGAAGCGCCGGTCAGCTTTGACCCCTTCCACGTCGGCACTTCGAGGGTGTTCCCGCTCATATTTTTAACATCAACTCGGAGAAATCGTTGACGTCTCCGCTGTCATATCACGCACCGTCTGCTACGGCACGTCCTGACAGCCGCTTGAAAGACCGAGGCGGTTGCCACGAGTCCGCCTCCTAGTGGCTGCGGTCTGTCTTCGCCTAGGCCCCTCCCTGCCTGCCTGCGTCAGTACCGCTCTCTCGATCGGACTATAAAGAGTCATCCGTGCACCCAAATCATATTGTTTGGCGACTTCGAGGTCTCGTAATCTCACGCTGTCCAGCGAGGACTCGGGGCGTTGGGGACTCTGCCGCAGAGGGTGAATGTAGGGCACCCCGCGTTGGACTAATGTTCCGTTACCGTCCAAGCCCAACCGAGGCACGACGATTGGGGTGCGACTCTCCCACCTTCAGCCGCGTCCACATCCGCTGCCACCAGCATCTGCCAGCAATCTGTAGATCAGATCGACGCCCTGCGATTTCCGACCCCTGCGCAAGACTTCTCTCACGCAGCAGTTAAGCGCCCTGCTGAAGCCTGCCGGGCCGAACAGAAAGGCTCTTCCATACGCCCGGCGCTATGTCAGAGCGGAGCAGCTTCTCGGGGGGCGCGCGCGCCAACCCGCTGTACGGCGGGCCCTCCAGCGCGGGCACCGCCAACTCGGGCGGCCGCGCCCCCAGCTGGGTCAAGAAATCCTCCTCCGGCGCCGGTGGCGGCAACCCCCGCA
>SZWC01010431.1:0-78561 GCA_023375785.1 Penium margaritaceum | reverse complement strand
AATGCGTGGAAGCTTCCTAGCAACGCAGCCGCTGACTAGGCGTCAGTGCCTGATCAGACGGTGACGACAGTCACAGGTCGTACACACTACGGCACGGGTTTGGCTAGGAGACACAAGGCAAAGTGTCAGAATGCTTCAATGTAGCATATGCAGAGAGGAATAACAAATGACAGGTCCAAGGCATAAATACCTGCCGCGGCACACAGCGGGTGTCGCACGCGGCAGTCCAAGAGCTGTCCTAAAACTGGCCCAAAACCACTGTTTTGGCCGTAACTCTGCGCACACATGTCAGAATGCTACGCCGTCTGAACCTGGACGTGCAGAATCAAAAGACGGACGCTACGACTGGTCACATGAATGCATCCATCGACAGACAGTGAACATACAATGCAAAGACATACAAATGGGTCTCATGGCCAGTCCGCCGAAAGACACCTGCAAGATGTAGAAGACACAGCAGAGAGTCCCGGTGGCATCTGGGGCTCTGGTACAGTGGTCGACCAGCTCCCGGCTGGTAGTCCGCCGCCTGTCGTCGCGCCGGTGCCACCAGGGCCGCCCGCCTCAGGGATCTGCACAAGTATGGACACGGCCGAGTGGTCACAGTAAACTGTACAAGAACGGCACAAAGCACAACACTCCCCCATGAACCGATGGTACGCATGTCCATACGCGTGCAGCACTGGTACAAACACAATAGTGAGTGACACAAACAAATGAGACGCAGACGCACATCCCACACTCAACCACTCTCACGTACGGGGCGAAGCCCAACAGAACGAATGGCCACCAAGAACTTTCCGCGAGCAAGTGCCTTCGTCAAGAAATCAGCACGCTGCATGTCAGTACCAACCCACATGATGGAGATCACGCGTTGCTCCACCATATTCTGAACGGAGTGATGCTCAACCGCAATGTGCTTTGTGCGAGCATGAAAAGCACCAGACTTCTCTGCAATGGCGAGAGCACTCTGGGTGTCGCATCGAAGCACAATGGCGGGTACTGACTGCCCAAGCTCAAGAAACAAGCGCTACAGCCATACTGCCTTAGCAGCCCCTACGCCCAAAGCAACATACTCTGCCTCTGACGAGCTACGTGCAATGCAGCCTTGCTTCCCGCTTCGCCAAGACAAAGCGGTACCACCGAGCAGAAACACGTAGCCAGTACAACTGCGCCCATGAGGGCTCCAAGCCCAGTCACTGTCAGTGTAGCCGTCAAGGACCACCGAATACTGCCGACAAAAGCAGAGTCCGAGGTACGGCGTGGAGACCACATACCGTACCACTGGCACAGCCGCGTGAAGGGCTCTCGCACGTGGAGCCTGCGAGAACTGAGTGAGGAGGTTGACGGCGAACGCGATGTCAGGACGCGTGGTGGTGGCCAGGTACATCAGAGATCCGATGAGACGGAGGTACAAGATCACGTCCACTGTCTCCCCCAGTTGTGTAGGATCATCCACCTTCAGGGCATCCTGCCCATCGGGTGTAAGAGGTGTGGAAGCGGATGGCACTGCACCAAGGAGATCGCTGAAGCGCTCCCCCACGACTCGTGCGTATCGGGCCTGATGAAACAACAGCTTCCGATGTCTGCGATCTCGCACGATCTCCATACCAAGAAACACTGATGCAGGACCGAGGTCCTTCATCCTGTAGGGAGTCTGCAGGACAGCCTTGGCTTCCTTCACGGCCTCCAGGGACGGAGACGTAATCAGGAGGTCATTAACATAGACGAGGATGGCGGTGAACCGCTTGGGTGTCGGTAGGATGAAGAGCGAGGGGTCTGCCTCGCTCTGTACGTACCCTGGGCAAGTCAAGCTGCCAGTGATCTCCCGGTTCCAACACTGTGGAGACTACTTGATGCCGTACAAGGACTTGCGCAAGCGCCAGACCTTGTCACCGTCCTCAAAACCTGGTGGCTGAGCCACGTAAATCTCCTCATCCAGAGAGCCATGGAGGAACGCATTGTTCACATCCATCTGGTGTAGTTCCCAGTCATGCTGAGCCACTACACCGAACAGAGCTCGAGCTGAGGTCATGCGACCGACAGGGGCAAAGGTGTCAGTGTAATCGACTCCCTCAATATGAGAGTACCCCTTGACGACCAAGGGGGCCTTGTAGCGTTCCAGCGAGCCATCCGGCTTCACCTTCTTGCGAAAGACCCACTTGACCTGAATCGCCTTCCTCCCAGGGGGAAGGTCGACCAGCTCATAGACTCTGTGCTCTCGGATAGTGCGAAGCTCATCCTCGCAAGCAGCTCGCCAGGCTTCGGCATCCTCCGATGAGAGAGCCTCCCTCAATGTGCCAGGGTCAGGCGCCATAGAGGGGGAACTCTGCGTGGCGAGTGCACACGCCTTAGTGTCGGGCCTGACGGCCACGAGATCAGCTGCTGCGTGACAGGCGATATGGAACTTGCGAGTGACCAGGTCGTGCCCTACAGGGCACGCTGGATGTACCTTTGAAAGCTTGGTGCGGGCACTCAGGCCTAAGTCCTTTGTGCCTGGATCAGCGCTCGCGATGCTGCGAGTGGAACGCCTGGGTCCTGGACCCGACGCTTGCTGAGCTCCGGAGTCTAGTGGTCGAAGGCGGCCACCGGGCTCATGGGAGTAACCGGAGGTCGAGGGGCGTACCTCAGGCTCAGGGACAGGTACGACCATAGGAACAGGTACGACCACAGCTGGTGAGGGCTGAGACGAGGCAGCCGTAGATGTGGAGCGGGGAGATGAGTGTGTGGGAGACACGGGGCTGAGTGTGGCAGCAGGCAAGGCTGGTCCGGACACTGAGACAGGAGTGTCAACCGACGAAGGAACGGGAGTGGTCAAGACTGGGTCAGATGCAGGAGCAGGGGTGCCGGCAGACACAGGTGATGGTGCAGGAGGAGGCATGAGAGAAGAGGTACCTATGGGGTGTGAAACAGGCTGTACAGGCGAGATCTTTGGATCGACGGCAATGATAGCCGGATCATCAAGGGCTGGAGATTGAGAGGGCGCTCGAGCGGACACATCAGCCTGACGAGAAATGGTCGCTCGCGAGAAGTCTCTCCCATCCGCCGAGGACCCTCACAGGAAGGGACATGGGCTACGGAGAGGGTTGTGATCGAAGTCAGGTCACGGTATGTGAGTGACTCAAAAAACAGTGCATCACGGGACTCAATGACGCGACGACGAGTGGGGTCCCAAAAGCGCTAGGCCTTTGACCGCGGGGAGGTGCCAATGAAGGCACACAAGTGACCCCGAGGGGAGACCTTGGATGCCTGCTGGTCATCGGTATACCACACGGAGGCCAGGGATCCCCAGACACGAGCGAGACGAAGGTCAGCACGGTGGCCAAACCAGAGCTCGTATGGTGTAACATGGTCCGGAAGTGGACCATGCGGGTGGCGGTTCCAGACC
The DNA here is from genome assembly GCA_023375785.1 of Penium margaritaceum. Taxonomy (NCBI): domain Eukaryota; kingdom Viridiplantae; phylum Streptophyta; class Zygnematophyceae; order Desmidiales; family Peniaceae; genus Penium; species Penium margaritaceum. Next base: position 75,176 of record SZWC01010431.1, on the reverse strand, counting down.
CAAGTCATGTAGGCGAAGCCCTCGAAGGCGAAAGACTCCGGAAGACCACACTCTGACCTCATGGCGCGAACCGCATCCTCCATGGTGCGGTTCCAGCGCTCAGATACAGCGTTCTGCTGTGGAGTAGCAGGAGCGGAGACCTGGTGAAAAATCCCGTGCTCAGCAAAGAAGGAGTCCATCTCACCAAGGAACTCGCCACCGCGATCCGAGCGAAAAGTATGTAGCGTGTGGCGAGACAAACGCTCAGCCATTACGAGCCAGAGCCGAACCGCAAGGGCGGCGTCACTCTTCTGACGCAGACTGTAGACCCACCGCATGCGGGTGAAGTCATCAGTCATCGTCAGAACATACCGGCCCCTCTAGGACAGGGACTCGACCGGAAGAGGACCGAGAAGGTCCGAGTGGACCAACTCAAGAGGCCTAAGCGCTCGGGAACGCGAGTCAGGGTAGGCGCACCGGTGCATCTTCCCTTGAGCGCAGAAAAGACAGTCAGTCTTGGATGGCTTCTCGAAAGAAGCCACGTGAAGACCAAGAGCAGGCTGTGTCCGAATGAGCTTCGACACAGTGTCGGAGCCCACGTGACACAGACGACGATGAAGCAATCGCTGGTGTTCCGGGGATAGAACACCAGTGACAAAAAGGCGACCGGATGAGGATGGAGAGCAAGGAGAGAAGGGCCGAGCGATGCGATACAAATCATCTATGACTGAAGCACGCAGGACAATGCTACAGGTGTCAGTAGCAGTCATAGTCGCCGAATCAGCGGTATGCTCCACAGAGAGACCCATCAGAGTACAGGCACGCACAGAAAGCAGGCTGAGCTCAAGACCAGGCACAAACAACACATTAGAAAGATACAAGGGGCAAGACGGACCGTCGAAACATACAACCCCCACACCGTGGAATGGCAAGGACTGACCAGAGCCTGTACGAACAGAACGGACAGTCGTGACAGGACCGAGTACGACAAAGTCACTACGATGGCACGTCATGTGATGGGTGGCCCCAGAATCGATGATCGAAGTGCCACTGGAGTCACGACTGGTGGACGTCACTGTACAACGAGCAATGGAATACTTGGCATTAGAGGGACACTCAGCCGTCAGTGGGGAGGAACGACGTATATCACGAAGATGAGACTCATGAATCCAGTCAGTGCAGTCATGCCCATCATCATCACATGCTAATTGTGCTCCCCCACACGCGTCATCACGAGCCACGGGAACGGACAAAAAAACAGTCTGTGAACCACTCGAAGATGACAACACACTCGCACCTCCCTCAAAACGAAGCGCCAGAAGATGACGAAGCTCGGCGATGGTGCGGTCGCGTGGGTCCGGATCGCTGTTGCTCACTGGTGAGGATGCAGGAATAGCTGCCGTCGTGGCCGCCGCACGTCCCAAGGAGGGTGCGGGTGACGCGCCGGATGTGGAACAAAGGGCATGAGCAGCCTGAAGCCCACGGGTGATCGGCGCCCAGTCAAGCGGCTGCTGGCACTCGGTATAGCGATGGGCGCCTCCATAGTTGTAGCAGTGTACAGAGGGGCCACTGCTCCCACTGGATGATGACTGCTGCTGACCTGATCCACGCTTCCTATTCTTCTTCTTCCCCTGGGCGGCTGCTGTAACGCCCTGTGTCTACGTGGGTGTAGACGGGGTCGAAGGGGAGGAGGAAGTTGAGGTAGTCATGGTGGAGGTGGATGAGGGTGACTGTAGGAGGGAAGATGGTGGTGATGCGATGACTGCTGCAGCGAGGGAGGTCTCCTGATGCGCTACTGTTGCCTCACGGGCTGAAGTCATCTGGAGGAAAAGCTAATGCGCCCAAGGGAGCAGCTGCAGAGTGGCTGAGAAAGGCTTGAGGGCAGCGTCGCTGTACCGTGTGAAGATGTTGGTGTCCTCAAGGCAAACCCCGAGCATAATCGTCCGAAGCGCCCACAACTGTGTGTCTCATGAGGTCCCCAGACGCGTGTAGATACGCATGGCACGTCGCCAATAATCCGCTGCAGACTCCGAAGGCCCCTGACAAAGTGAATGGAAAGCACGAATGTGTGACGCACGAGTGGCGTGCGTCTCTGCGGCCAGCAGGGATAACGCCAGATCCCAGCATCCACGGGGATCGGCGCCAGTGCCTGTGCCAGCCTCGCCAAGGAAGGGGCGGAAGTCGACAACAGTCTCGCGTGGCATGGCGTAGAGAAGTCCGCGCATGGCCCAGGCTGCTGTCAGTGCCTGTGCTGGGTCTGTAGACTTGTACGGGCTGTGGTAGTAAGGCCACACCCCCTCAGATGTAGCCTACACCTGAAACAGGATCTCCCAACAGTCAAAACCATCCTCGCTGATGTACCGTGGAGGTCGGGCCTCGAAGTCCTTAGGTTGCCGCTCCGTGGGGAGAGCAACCGCAGGCTGAGGAGGACAAGAGACGGGAAAAACTTCTGGGAGAGGGTGATCGCCAGGATAGTCAGGTGATGATCGTATCGGGGAAACCAGTGGAGGTTGGGTACCCGTCTCCAGCTGACGGAGGCGCTCCTGGAGAACTCGAATCTCCTGCTCCTGGGAATCATCCGTGATACCTGGCATGAATGGCTCATTGTGTAGTGGCTCATCATCAAGGAGGTCAGCAGGTGGTGGGTCAGGTGGAGCGCCTGTCACAGGCGTCTGGACCGAATGTTGGGTAGAGACCGCAACTCCGGTAGCTCCCTCAGAAATCCGCGGAGGAGCCGTGGACTGAGCGCGCAGAAGCTCAGTCAGCGTGCGGATAGCATCAGTCTGCTCTCTCTGGAGACGACGCATCTCATTCTGCTGGCTGCGCAGGTCCTCAATGGCCTGTGAGCGTGGACTCAGTACGCCAGACGAGGAGGAGGAGGGATCGCCTGGTCCCTTCTCCTTGCTGTCGGACAGGCTCATGTCGCCGCTCAGTATGCGGCGACGGATGAAGTTTGTCAGATTTTAAAGGCGTCAGCGTTTCTCGAGGAGTTGAAATGCTGCCAACTTTTTACTGTCCGGCCAAAAAGATTGACTAAGTATGGTGCTGACATAAGCAGGTGGTTGCTGATGTCAGCACGACGGATGATGTCAGCAAAAAAAAATTGCTGACGTCGGCTTGTCTCCCCTTTTTTTGTTTCTTTTTGTTTTCTTTTTCGCGAATCTGTGCGCCCTTGCAGCCGCTCCGCGGTGGCCGCGTGGACGTTGCGCGGAAGCTGCGTAGTAGCTTCCGCCCAGCTACTGATGCAGCGGTGGCAGTAGTGGCTGCGCTGCTGCTACTGCTGCGCGCTGCGCCTGCTGCTCGCTGCCGCCGCCGCGCGCTGCTGTTGCTACCGCTGCCGCACTGCTGATGTTGCTACTGCTGCTGCTGCTCTGCTGTTGCCGCCGCGGCTACTGCTGCTGCTACTGCATTGCTGTTGCCGCCGCTGCTGCTCGCTGCTGCTGCCGCTGCTGCTGCTGCGCTGCTGCTGCGCTGCTGTTGTCGCCGATGCTGCTGCGGCCGCTGCTAGTGCGCTGCTGCTGCCGCCGCCTCTGCTGCTGCCCTGCTGCTGCGGCTGTGGGAGGGGCGGCTGCACTCACTGCAGCCGCCACGCACCTCGCGTGGCAGTGCACAACGCTGCTCCTACCTCTACTGCTGCGATCTCATGTAGTGGGTGGGGCCGCGTAGACGGCGACCGGCTGTCTCCGACAGGCCTCAGGAACTCTGCTGCAGCGGTGACTCTCACTGCTGCTGCTCTGCTTTGTCTCTGCTGCGCAGCTCAGTGAGAACTGTCTCATTGCTCTGATACCAATAAAGAATGCGTGGAAGCTTCCTGGCAACGCAGCCGCTGACTAGGCGTCAGTGCCTGATCAGACGGTGACGACAGTCACAGGTCGTACACACTACGGCACGGGTTTGGCTAGGAGACACAAGGCAAAGTGTCAGAATGCTTCAATATAGCATATGCAGAGAGAAATAACAAATGACAGGTCCAAGGCATAAATACCTGCCGCGGCACACAGCGGGTGTCGCACGCGGCAGTCCAAGAGCTGTCCTAAAACTGGCCCAAAACCACTGTTTTGGCCGTAACTCTGCGCACACATNGCTGCTGCTCTGCTTTGTCTCTGCTGCGCAGCTCAGTGAGAACTGTCTCATTGCTCTGATACCAATAAAGAATGCGTGGAAGCTTCCTGGCAACGCAGCCGCTGACTAGGCGTCAGTGCCTGATCAGACGGTGACGACAGTCACAGGTCGTACACACTACGGCACGGGTTTGGCTAGGAGACACAAGGCAAAGTGTCAGAATGCTTCAATATAGCATATGCAGAGAGAAATAACAAATGACAGGTCCAAGGCATAAATACCTGCCGCGGCATACAGCGGGTGTCGCACGCGGTAGTCCAAGAGCTGTCCTAAAACTGGCCCAAAACCACTGTTTTGGCCGTAACTCTGCGCACACATGTTAGAATGCTATGCCGTCTGAACCTGGACGTGCAAAATCAAAAGACGGACGTTACGACTGGTCACATACATGCATCCATCGACAGACAGTGAACATACAATGCAAAGACATGCAAATAGGTCTCATGGCCAGTCCGCCGAAAGACACCTGCAAGATGTAGAAGACAGAGCAGAGAGTCCCGGTAGCAGCTGGGGCTCTGGTACAGTGGTCGACCAGCTCCCAGCTGGTAGTCCACCGCCTGTTGTCGCGCCGGTGCCACCAGGGCCACCCGCCTCAGGGATCTGCACGAGTATGGACACGGCTGAGTGGTCACAGTAAACTATATAGGAACAGCACAAAGCACAACACCTACATGTGCATAATAGGATACATACACAAGTGACATTAATCTCCAAAGCTTGGGAAACATAGGCGTTGCTGATCAACATAAACCAACACATCATACACCGAACCTTGAACATGCCTTTGTTGAATTCAAGGGTCTCAAAATCCGCCAAGTCGATGAAATTGGATCACCTAAATAACTCAAATACAAGAAACCTAGTTGAAATCAAGGATCACGTAAACCTGTTGTGATTTGTGACGTTCTTGTACAGTTTACTGTGACCACTCGACTGTGTCCATACTCGTGCAGATCCCTAAGGCGGGCCTTGGTGACATCGGTGCAACAAGTGGCGGCGGACTACCGGCTTGGAGCTGGCCGACTACCGTTCCAGAGCCCTAGATGCTGCCAGGACTCTCTGTTGTCTTCTCTACAGCTTGCAGGCGTCTTTCGGTGGACTGGCCATGAGCCCTATTTGCATGGTTTTGCATTGTATGTCCACCGTCTGATGATGGATACATGCATGTGACCAGTCGTAGCGTCCATTTTTTGATCCTGCACGTCTAGGTTGAGATGGCGTAGCATTCTGACATGTGTGCGCAGAGTTACGGCCAAAACAATGGTTTCGGGCCGGTTTTTAGGATAGCTCTTGGACTGCCGCGTGCGACACCCGCCGTGCGCTGCAGCAGGTATTCATGCCTTGGACCTGTCATTTGTTATTTCTCTCTACAATTGCATTCAGTTTGACTTTCCTGACACTCCGTTCGTGTCCCAACCCAGACCCTTGCAGTTTTGTCTCTAACTTGTGACTGTTGTCACACGCTGACCTGGCACTGACGCCTAGTGTCGCGCCAAGTGGTTAGGAAGGTTCTAGGAAACTTCTCATGGTTTCAGAGCAACAAGCCAGAGCTTGTTCTGCTGCACAGCAGAGATGGAGCAATCGCAGCAGCAATGAGCAGTAGCAGCGGCAACAGCACACAGCAGCAGCGACAGGTCCTGGGAGGACCCACCAACCTGCGCCATTGCAAGGCGTAGGCCACAACACCTGTGCGATAGAGGAGTCGTGCTGGAGGGGTGCAGCAGTGTGGCAGCACGCCAGCGCAGCAGCGCCATAGCAGTTGTCCAGCAGCGCAGTAGCAGTGCTTGCAGTTTTGACCACAGCAGCAGCAGCAGCAGCAGCAGCAACATCGGCGGCGGCATCAGAAACATCAACAACAGTAGCCGCCAAAGTGGCTTGAGACCGTTGCCATCAAGCTCGACGGCAGCAGCAGCAACAAAAACAACAGCAGCGTGCGCCACCGCTGCCCCTGTCCGTGCAACTTCCTAGAAGCCGCACGGACGTGGAGGAGCCGCGGACGAAAATCGTGTCAGCCACCACCTCCCCGTCGGCACGAGCTTGCCCTGGCTTCAAACGAACGCCGTTTTCGGCGTTTGAGGGTGCGTTGGAAAGCTCTTCTTTCAAGCTCTCCAGAGCTACTATTCACGCTCAGTTTCGTGCTCTGTCGCCACCAGCAAAGACTGAAGTGCAACGCAGATTTGTTTTCTGCTGAAATTCGGGCAGAACAGGGAAAAGTGACGTTTCACCACTTTTTCCAACTTTTTGCGACCAAAAACTTCAACATCATGTTCAGCACATTCAGGAGCCTCTGTGATCCAAACTTTGCTTGATTTGGACAACCTTAAATTTTTAGTGCCGAAATTTTTAAGTTTCAGCACTTAGCCAAACTTCTGGCCGTCAGCACCATACTTAGCCAATTCTTTGGCCGGACAGTCAAAAGTTGCCAGCATCTCAAAATCCTTGAGAAACGCTGACGGTTTTGAAATCCAACAAACTTGACCTGTCGCCCCATACTGAGCGGCGACATGAGCCTGTCCGACAATAAGGAGAAGGGACCACGCGACCCCTCCTCCTCTTTGTCTGGTGTACTGAGTCCACGCTCGCAGGCCATTGAGGACCTGCGAAGCCAGCGGAATGAGATGCCTCGCCTCCAGAGAGAGCAGACTGACGTTATCCACACGTTGACTGAGCTTCTGCGTGCTCAGTCCATGGCTCCTCAGCGGGTTTCTGAGGGAGCTGCGGGCATCGCGATCTCTACCCAGCAGTCGGCTCAGGCACCCGTGACTGGCGCTCGACCTGTCCCACCACCTGCTGACCTCTTGGATGATGAGCCACTCATGCCAGGCATTACGGATGATTCCCTGGCTCAGGAGATTCGAGTTCTTCAGGAGCGCCTCCGTCAGCTGCAGACGGGCACCCGCTCTCCTCCGTTTTTCCCAATACGGTTGTCACCTGACTACCCCGGTGACCATCCTCTTCCAGGATTCTTTCCCGTCTCTCGTCCTCCTCAGCCTGTGGTTGCTCTCCCAACGGAGTGGCAGCCCAAGGATTTTGAGGCACCAACTCCACGGTACATCAGTGAGGATGGCTTCGACTGCTGCGAGATCCTGTTTCATGTGTGGACTACTTCTGAGGGAGTGTGGCCTTACTACCACAGCCCGTACCAGCCTACAGACCCAGCACAGGTACTGACAGCAGCCCGAGCCATGCGCGGACTCCTCTACGCCATGCCACACGAGACTGTCGTCGACTTCCGCCCCTTCCTTGGCGAGGCCGGCACAAGCACCGGCGTCGATCCCCGTGGAGGTTGGGATCTAGCCTTATCCCTGCTTGCCGCAGAGACGCACGCCACTTGTGCATCACATATTCATGCTTTCCATTGGCTCCGTCAGGGGCCTGTGGAGCCTGCAGCGGATTACTAGCGACGCGCCATGCGCATCTACACGCGCTTCGGGACCTCAGGAGGCACACAGTTGTGGGCGCTTTGTACGATTATGCTCGGAGTTTGCCTCGAGTACACCGACAACTTCACATGGTATAGCGACGCTGTCCTCGAGCCCTTCTCAGCCACTGTGCATCTGCTTCCTTGGGCACATCAGCTCTTCCTTCAGGTGACCTCAGCCCGCGAGGCAGCCGTAGCCCATCAGGAGACTTTCCTCGCTGCAGCAGCCATCGCATCACCACCATCTTCCCTTTGCAGTCTCCCTCTTCCTCCTCCATCACTTCCTTATCTTCCTCTTCCTCTTCAACCCCGTCTACACCCACGTAGACACAGGGCATTGCAGCAGCCGCCCAGGGGAAGAAGAAGAATAGGAAGCGTGGATCAGGTCAGTAGCAGTCGTCATCCAGTGGTAGTGGTGGCCGTTCTGTGCACTACTACAACTATGGAGGCGCCCATGGCTACACCGAGTGCCAGCAGCCGCTCGACTGGGCGCGGATCACTCGTGGACTCCAGACTGCTCATGCTCTCCGTTCCACGTCTGGCACGTCACCCACATCCTCCTCCGGACGTGCGGCGGCCACGAATGTAGCTAATCCTGCCTCCTCACCGGCGAGCAGCAGCGATCCGGACCCGTGCGACCACACCATTGCCGAGCTTTGCCACCTTCTGGCGCTCCGCCTTCAGGGAGGTGCGAGTGTGTTGTCATCGTCGGGTGGTTCATAGACTGTTTGTTTGTTCGTTCCTATGGCTCGTGACAACGCGTGTGGGGGAGCACACTCAGCATGTGATGATGATGGGCCTGACTGCACCGAGTGGATTCATGAGTCTCATCTTTGTGTTGTGCGTCGTTCCTCCCCACTGACGGCTCAGCGTCCCTCTGATGCCGAGTGTTCCATTGCTCGTTGTACAGTGACGTCCTCCANCGGGTGGTTCACAGACTGTTTGTTTGTCCGTTCTTGTGGCTCGTGATGACGCGTGTGGGGGAGCACAGTCAGCATGTGATGATGATGGGCCTGACTGCACCGAGTGGATTCATGAGTCTCATCTTTGTGTTGTGCGTCGTTCCTCCCCACTGACGGCTCAGCGTCCCTCTGATGCCGAGTGTTCCATTGCTCGTTGTACAGTGACGTCCTCCAATCGTGACTCTGGTGGCACTTGGATCATCGATTCTGGTGCCACCCATCACATGACGTGCCGTCGTAGTGACTTTGTTGTTCTCAGCCCTGTCACGTTTGTCTGTTCCGTTTGTACAGGCTCTGGTCAGTCATTGCCAGTCCATGGTGATGGGGCTATATGCTTTGATGGTCCGTCTAGCCCCTTGTACCGTTCGGACGTGTTGTTTGTGCCTGATCTTGAGCTCAGCTTGCTTTCTGTACGTGCCTGCACCTTGATGGGTCTCTCTGTGGAGCATAGCGTTGTTTCAGTGACTGTGACTGCTACTGATATCCGTAGTGTCGTCCTGCGTGCTTCAGTCATAGATGATTTGTATCGCATCACTCGGCCCTCCTCTCCTTGCTCTTACTCCTCCTCTGGTCATGTCTTTGTCACTGGTGTTCTATTTCTGGAACACCAACGGTTGCTTCATCGCCGTCTCTGTCACATGGGCTCCAACACTGTGTCGAAGCTCATTCGGACACAGCCCGCTCTCGGTCTTGACATGGCTTCTTTCGAGAAGCCACCCAAGACGGACTGTCTTTTTTGCGCTCAGGGGAAGATGCACCGGTGCACCTACCCTGACTCTCGTTACCGAGCGCTTCGGCCTCTCGAGTTGGTTCACTCAGACCTTCTCGGCCCTCTCCCGATTGAGTCTCTATCCCAGAGGGGCCGGTATGTTCAGACTCTAATTGATGACTTTACCCGGATGCGGTGGGTCTACAGTCTGCGTAAGAAGAGTGATGCCGCCCTTGCGGTTTTACTTTGGCTAGTGATGGCTGAGCGTCAGTCTCGCCACACGCTACATACCTTCCGCTCGGATCGCGGCGGCGAGTTCCTTGGCAAGATGGACTCCTTCTTTGCTGAGCACGGGATTTTTCACCATGTCTCCGCTCCTGCTACCCCCTAGCAGAACGGTGTATCTCAACGCTGGAACTACACCATGGAGGATGTGGTGTGCGCCATGCGGTCTGAGTGCGGTCTCCCAGAGTCTTTTGTCTTTGAGGGTTTCGCCTACCTGACTTGGGTCCGGAACCGCCTCCCGCACGGTCCGCTTCCGGACCATATTACACTGTACGAGCTCTGGTTTGGACACCGTGGTGACCTTTGTCTTGCTCACGTCTGGGGCTCTCTGGCCTCCGTGTGGTACACCGAGGACCAGCAGGGGTCCACGGTCTCACTTTGGGGCCGCTTGTGTGCCTTCATAGGCATTTCCACGTGGTTGAAGGCCTGGCGCTTCTGGGACACTACTCTTCGTCGCGTCATTGAGTCCCGCGACACGCTGTTTTTTTAATCTCTCACCTACCATGACCTGACTTTGATCACAGCACTCCCCACCACCCGTGTTCCTTCCTGTGAGGGTTCTCGGCGGATGGGGGAGACTTCTATGCCAGCGAGCACCTCTCATCAGGCTGATGTGTCCGCTCGAGCCCCCTCTCGGTCTCCGGCCCTTGATGATCCGGTGATCATTGCCGTTGGTCCAGAGATCTCGCCTGTACAGCCTATTTTACACCCCACAGGTACCTCTGTTCCCACGCCTCCTTCTGCACCAGCACTTGCGTCTGCTGGCACTCCTCTCTCTGTATCTGATCCAGTCTCGCCCACTCCCGTTCCTACGTCGACTGGTACTCCTGCCTCAGTGTCAGGTCCAGTCTTGCCTGCTCCGGCTGTCACACCCAGGCCTGTGTTCCCCACACGCGCATCTCCTCGCACGGCATCTCCGGCTGCCTCGTCTGAGCCCTCACCAGCTATGGTTGTACCTGTCCCTGTGGTCGCATCTGTACCTGAGCCTGAGGTGCGTCCCTCGACCTCAGGTTACTCCCGTGAGCCCGGTGGCCGTCTTCGACCACTGGATTCCGGAGCTCAGCAAGCGTTAGGCCACAGACCCAGGTGCTCCTCTCACAGCATCGCGAGTGGTGACCCCGGCACAAAGGCCCTGGGCCTGAGTGTCCACACTGAGCTCACAGAGGTACATCTAGCGTGCCTCGTAGGGTACGACCTCGTCACTCGCGAGTTCCATATCGCCTGTGATGCAGCAGCTGATCTCATGGTTATCAGGCCCGGCACTGAGGCGTGTGCACTTGCCACGCAGAGTTCTCCCTCTATGGCATCCGACCCGGGCACACCGAGGGAGGCTCTCTCATCACAGGATGCTGACGCTTGGCATGCTTCCTGCGAGGATGAGCTTTGCGCTATCCGAGAACACAAAGTCTACGAGCTTTTTGACCTTCCTCTTAGGAGGAAGGCTATTCAGGTCAAGTGGGTCTTTCGCAAGAAGGTGAAGCCGGATGGCTCACGGGAACGCTACAAGGTCCGCTTGGTCGTCAAGGGGTACTCTCAAATTGAGGGAGTCGATTACACTGACACCTTTGCCCCTGTCGGTCGCATGACCTCAGCTCGAGCTCTGTTCGGTGTAGTGGCTCAGCATGACTGGGAACTGCACCAGGTGGATGTGAACAATGCTTTCCTCCATGGCTCTCTGGATAAGGAGATTAACGTGGCTCAGCCACCAGGCTTTGAGGACGGTGACAAGGTCTGGCGCTTGCGCAAGTCCTTGTACGGCCTCAAGCAGTGTCCGCGGTGTTGGGACCGGGAGATCACCGGCACTTTGACTCGTGCAAGATACGTACAAAGCAAGGCAGACCCCTCTCTTTTCATCCTACCAACACCCGAGCGGTTCACCGCCATCCTGGTCTATGTCGATGACCTTCTGATCGCGTCTCCATCCCTGGAGGCCGTGAAGGAGGCCAAGGCTGTCCTGCAGACTGCATCCAGGATGAAGGACCTCGGTCCTGCATTGCTGTTTCTTGGTATGGAGATCGTGCGAGATCGTAGACGTCGGACACTGTTGTTGCATCAGGCCCGATACGCACGAGTCATGGGGGAGCGCTTCAACGATCTCCTTGGAGTAGTGCCGTCCGCTTCCACACCTCTTACACCTGATGGGGAGGATGCCCTAAAGGTGGATGACCCTACACAGCTGGGGGAGACAGTGGACGTGACCTTGTACCTCCGTCTCATCGGATCTCTGATGTACCTGGTCACTATCACGCGTCCTGATATCGCGTTCGCCGTCAACCTCCTTGCTCAGTTCTCGCAGGCTCCACGTGCGAAAGCCCTTCACACGACTGTGCGAGTGGTGCGGTATGTGGTCTCCACGCCGTACCTCGGACTCTGTTTTCATCGGCAGTGTTCGGTGGTCCTTGACGGCTACACTGACAGCGACTGGGATTGGAGTCTAGATGGGCGCACCCATACTGGCTACGTGTTCATGCTCGGTGGTACCGCTCTCTCTTGGCGAAGCGGAAAGCAGGGCTGCATTGCACGTAGTTCGTCGGAGACAGAGTACGTTGCTTTGGGTGCAAGGGACTGCTGAGGCAGTATGATTGCAGTGCTTGTTTCTTGACCTTGGGCAATCAGTACCCGCCATTGTGCTGCGTTGCAATAACCAGAGTGCTCTCGCCATTGCTGAGAACTCTGGTGTCTTTCATGTTCGCACAAAGCATATTGCGGTTGAGCATCACTTTGTTCGTGACCTGGTGGAGAGACGCGTGATCTCCTTCATGTGGGTTGGCACTGACATGCAGCGTGCTGATTTCTTGACGAAGGCACTAGCTCACAGAAAGTTCTTGGTGGCCATTCGTTCTGTTGGGCTTCGCCCCATGCCTGAGGGTGGTTGAGTGTGGGATGTGCATCTGTGCCTCATTTATTTGTGTCACTCACTATTGTGTTTGTACCAGTGCTGTACGTGTATGGACATGCAAACCATCGGGTCATGGTGGAGTGTTGTGATTTGTGATGTTCTTGTACAGTTTACTGTGACCACTGAGCTTTCTCCATACCTGTGTAGATCCCTGAGGCGGGCCTTGGTGACACCGGTGCGACGACAGGCGGCGGAATACCGGCTTGGAGCTGGCCGACTATCGTTCCAGAGCCCCAGATGCTGCCGAGACTCTCTACTGTCTTCTCTACAGCTTGCAGGCGTCTTTCGGCGGACTGGCTATGAGCCGTGTTTGCATGTTTTTACATTGTATGTCCACCGTCTGATGATGGATGCATGCATGTGACCAGTCGCAGCGTCCGTCTTTTGATCCTGCACGTCTAGGTTCAGACGGTGTAGCATTCTGACATGTGTGCGCAGAGTTACGGCCAAAACAGTGGTTTTGGGCCAGTTTTTAGGACAGCTCTTGGACTGTCACGTGCGACACACGCCGTGTGCCGCGGCAGGTATTTATGCCTTGGACCTGTCATTTGTTATTTCTCTCTGTAATTATCTTTAGTTTGAGTCTCCTGACACTCTGTTCGTGTCCCAACCCAGACCCTTGCAGTTTTGTCTCTAACTTGTGACTGTTGTCACACGCTGACTTGGCACTGACGCCTAGTGTCGGCAAGCGGTTAGGAAGGTTCTAGGAAACTTCTCAAAACCCTAAACCCTAAACCCATCACGACCGTGGTGATTACCCGTATACCTCATACTGGTGGTATGGAACAGCAGTACTGGAGAGCATGATGACGTGATCCCTGATGCGGACGCAGCTGGCGCCAGAGCACTGAAAAGTGGTGGCTCCATGCACGAGCAACTCCCTGATAGCTACCACGACATCCCGGGTGCTTGCCGGGGTCATTTGCTGTTTTTCTGCAGACGTTAGACATTTCTCTGTGGACTGGCTCTTGAGCCCGATTTTCATGTTTTGCATTGTCTGTCCACCGATCGATGCCTGACTTGTGCATGTACCAGTCGTAGCGTCCGGAAGTTGGGACAGCTCGTCAAAAAGGTCTCGGCGAGCTTGGAAAAGTTTGCAGTGTAAAACTGAATGACCATCCTCGTTGGAGTGGTCTTTCCTTGCCCGAATCGTCATGGCTTGCCTCGCCTTTCGAAGGTATGTTGTTATTTCTTCATAAAGTGATGATTTGTTGATTATTCATAATTGTTTACGTATTCCTTTAGAAAGAACGGTGGAAACTTCATGACCGTAACTTCCGTCGAGATGCTCGATTGGATTCGATTTCCACTGTTTGCTTTACGCGTTTGCGTCAAGCTTGACGCGACCTCATGGTGTCGGTCGTGGAATAGTGTCCATGGACTATCGCAATCAGGCAATACTTGCAACTGTCTTTCTTGACCGTAAAACTTAGGTTCCGTTCCAAAAGTTCGTTGTGTTTCATTCCTCCCCCTTTGGCTACGAATCGTCCTCGATTCAGTTTTATCTTTTGTGAAGAAGTGGTTGGCACACAACCATCCATCTTTGACGATAAAAGCGCCAGTCCATGGAGAGGACAACATCATAACTCTGCACATTCCAAAGTTCAGAGATTGTTCAGCTTTCAAAGACAAAAACGGTGGCCACGCTTTCTCCCCTTGTGCATGAAGCGACCCCGCGACAGGTGCCCAGTCGTCCCTCTGACAGACTGTCGGGAATAAGCCAAAGATCAGCCAGAGGGCCAGTGATGTTATCCTCTCAAGGGGACTCGTGCCGGGGTGGTACCCCCGAGGGCACACTTCTTCCGACAGGCAGCCAATTCCTCCCAGTACTCCGTTATTGCCGCAGTTGGCACTCGTGATTCTGGCTCCCAAGTGTTGCCGTCGGGTTCACAACCAGCCCCGTGGATGAGGTACTCCTTAACCACTCGTGCGTGTAAATTACACTCACAATGTTGGAGGATGCGGTGCACATCGCACTGGCCTTTTGCAGCAAGGACAACAAGAGGGGGTGGTTGAAAAGACCCCTCTGCTGTGTAGGGTGCAAGGAGACTCATGTGAAAGGTATCATGGATGCGCATGGCTGGTGGGAGGGCCAACCGATAGGCCACACTTCCCAGCTTTTGCGTAACAGTGAATGGTCCCAGCAATATGGGTAGCATCTTTCGTGTGCCCTGCGATGTAAGCCGCAAATCTTGTGTGCTTAAAAGCACACGATCTTGGATGGAGAAAGTCAACTCATGATGTCTCTGGCCAGCATAGGCCTTTTGGCGCTTTCGAGTCACATATAAATGGGCCTTGGCATCCTGCCAGAGGGCGTCCATGCGCTCGACAAAGGCCTGGGCGGAGGACACCTGATCACTGCCGCCCTCGCTCTTCACCATTGAAGCGGGTACCACCGGATGCCGACCGTGGTTGATTCGTTGACTGTGTTGTTCACGACAAACTCGGCTGGGGCCAAATAGTCATCCCAGTCCCCCTTTGTTGGTTTGATGTACATGCGGAGCATCTGCTCGAGTGTGTTGTTCATGCGATCTGTTTTCCCATCCGTTTGGGGAGGAAATGCCGAGGACATCTTTGTCGCATTCCAAACCGTTCTTGCAATGCAGACGAAAACCTTCTGGCAAAGCGTGGATCACGGTCGGAGATGATGCGGATGGGTAAGCCGTGGTACTTGATGACACCGTCATAGAAAAGCCTGGCAGTCCCTTCCGTTGTGATGCGATTTATTGTGGGCATGAAGTGGGCCTTTCATGTTTCCCCGTCCACAACGACCAAGATGGAATCGTGGCCTTTCTTGGTCTCCGAGAGTCCCATGATGAAATCCATGGCCAACGACTCCTATGGGTTGTCAAGAAGCTGTAGAGGCTAGAAGAGCCCTGCAGGCGCCTTGTTCGAAGTCTTGTTACGAAGGCACATATCACACACCATGCAATACTTCCTGATGTCACTGCTCTACCCTGGCCACCAGTAGTGCTGAGCCAGAGCATGTCCAGTATTTTTCGATTTGATGCTACCTGAGGAAGGAGGATTATGAAACTCGAACATGATCTGTTGTCATAAGTTGTTGACATCGGGGACCACCACCTGTTCACCATGCTAGTACAATCCGGCAGCCTCCACGAGGCCATGGCGTTCAATGTTCTTCGTCTCAGCGAACCAGGGATCCATAATGTAGCCCATCCGAATACGATTATTGAAAGGGTTCTCACTAACCAATGGTCGTTGGGGTGGGCGGAGTGGGTTTGTGTGTAATGTTGTCTCCGCCGCAATGACGGCAAAGTGGCAGTTTGTGATATCATTATTGCTCAGCATGAGGCTCATGTGTGTTTGGTTTCAACTCAATGGGTGTGCCACGTTAGCCCGCCCTGGTTTGTACTGCCACGTGAATGTGAAGCAACTCAAGTATTCACCCCACCGCGCCTGTCATCGTGAAAGGTTCAGTTGTGTCTGGAAGTACGTGAGAGGATTGTGGTCTGTGACCACCGTGATTTGTCCCTTGGCACCTTCAAGATAGCACCGCCATACTTTGAAAGCATGCACGACTGCCAGCAGTTCCTGATCCCCAGTGGTGTACCTGGTCTCTGCATCTAAGCTCTTAGATGCAGAGACCAGGTATACAAGCTGGGTGGTCTTGTATACAACAGGGTGGTCGTCTTGCATGAGCACGGCTCCCAACCTTGTAACCGATACATCACATCGTACCTCCCATGGCTTCTTAGGATCCGGGAGTGCAAGTACCGGTGCCGAGATCAGCATCGCCTTCACAGCCTCAAAAGCCTCAGTGCATTTTGCTAACCAAACCCATGTGCTCGCCTTCCGGGTTAGGGCAGTGAGAGGGCTGACCAACGTGGAGTGGCCTCTCATAAACCGCCGGAAGTAATATGTGAGTCCAAGGAAAGAACAGAGCTGACCAACGTTCTAGGGTTGAGGCCATTCTTTCACAACCTGCACCTTGCAAGGGTCCACCCGGATCCCCTCGCCACTAATGACGTGGCCGAGGTACTCCAACTCTGGCTCTGCAAATGTGCACTTGCTTCTCTTGGCAAAAAAGCGGTTTTTGCAAAGAATCTCAAGTACCATTCTGAGGTGTTGCTCGTGTTCTTCGTAATTCTTGGAGAAGATGAGGATGTCTTCAAGATACACAAGCACCGACTTGCCAAGGTATTCCCAGAAGATGTTGTTCATCACTGCTTGGAATGTTGCAGGCACGTTCGTCAGTCCAAAACAAAGGACCCGAAACTGTTAGTGTCCAAGATGAGTGATGAATTCCGTTTTGGTACATCCTCCTCCGTGATGGCAGCCCTGCGATAGATCCAGAGACGTGAAGACTTTCGCTCCTTGAAGCTGGTCAAATAGGTCATCAATGCGCAAGAGCCGGTATCTGTTTTTCACAGTGAATCTGTTTAACACCCGGTAGTCTACGCACATCCTCAAGCCTCCATCTTTTTGTTCACAAAGAAGATGGGGGCCCCGAATGGGGACAAACTTGGTTCAATCCAACCTTTTTTAGGTATTCCTTGATTTGTGTTTCGACTTCTTGTCGTTCTGCCCGACTTCAACGGTACACCGATCGAAAGGGAGGCACAACCCCTTGTTCCAATGGGATGGTGTGGCCGACCGCACGCCTGGGTGGCAATCCATCCGGTGGAGGTTCAAACACGTCTGAAAACTCAAAGAGGATTTTGGCAACCCCTGAGGGTACGTCACTCTCCACCTCATCATCGAGTTTCTTTAGGGTCACAAGGAAACACTGACAGCCCTGAATCAGCCGTCGTTTCACTTGGAGTGTCGTGAGACTGGCTTGGGGTAGGGTTGAATCTGGGGGATTGGAGACAAAGTGATAGTCCGTCATCCACTACAGACTCGTAACGTCTTTGAGGTGAAGCACATAAGCGCTTTGTGGCTCACCAACCATGGATCCTCTAGCACAACATCAACAAGGGCTATGAGGTCCAACACCGTTAGGCTAATAGTGGTTGTGAAGCCGGACAACGTGAGTCGTGCTATACACTCACCGATCAGCGGTACCTCCCTATCATCACTGACAATCACCCTGCCTGTGCGAGGAGTGTACTTCAACTGCCACGTACGCACAAATGCTCCACTCACGAAGGATTCATCTGCTCCATTATCAGCAAGGATACGTGCTGGAGCACCTGCTAAGTTGCCATCAAACTGCATGGTTATGCTTGCCTCAGACTTGCGTAGTAAAAGAATCCATGGGGGCTCACCCTCCAAGTGGTAAATGCGATAAGCATGAGTGCTTCTTCGTAGTTCCATCATACCATCCATCTGTTCCCACATGCGGTGTCCTTTTGTGTACGAGGCCAAAAGCTTCCATCCTTTGAAGGCTGACATGTTCATCGCTGGACCAACAGGTACAGCCGCTGTGATTGATGTTAGAGAATTTCTCGTGTGAGCCTCGTGTGCAACTTCCAAGACAGAGAGCCAAGCCACCTTTGTAGCGACGTCCAAACATGTACGGTTTTCCAGGTTTTCCTTGGTTGCATAGACAAGTGGACATGAGCGATCATGGAAAAGGGAATCAGGATTCATGAATGATGCATAGATTGTTGAGAAACATTGTGCTGAAAGAAACTCAAAGTTTTTGAGATCATCATCACAAAACATGAATATTCTACCCTTGTCCTCTCCATGACTCGCGGCAACCCAAGATAGCAGTCCACTCGTGGCTACTGGGGGTCGTAAAAATCCTGCTCATGGCCATGCTGGGGGCGGCGAGCGCGTCCGGCCGCTCCTCCCTTGAAATCCTGATCCTCCTCACGAGGGCGACTGTGTCCACGCTGGCTAATGTGTGCACCAGGACATTGCATAGCTGCAAAGGCCTGGCCTTGGCGTTAGCCCCCCTAAGGGCGCCCCTGGCCTGCTGAGGCATTGCCATGGCCCTGGCGATGTCCACCTTGCTGTTGGCCACCACCATGGAAGTGGTTCTGACCTTCGCCATTCGGGCGATGCTGGCCACTGCCATGGCGCCAACCAGGCCCGTGGTACTGCTAGTCATGCTGCTATCCCTTCTGCTGCTTTGACTACTGTTCGCGATGACGACAGTCGCGTGCGATGTGTCCAGCCTTGTTACAGATCCTGCAGATGACAACGCTGTGGGTTGTGTGCTCTCCATCATGGCGGTGGAACTTCTTTGACGGCTCCAACGCGACGTCTCCATAGCGCTTTGCGGAACTGGTGTCTCACGTGAATTACGGCTCTCACGCGTATCGCGATCCCAAAGGCTAGAGTTCATCTTGTAGACCTTGCAAACGCGTGTCACAAGAGCATGCAGACTCTCCTACTACTTTCCGTCATCCTTGAGGCAGAAAACCCAAAGTTGCGGGCTGGCCAAGCAAGCCAGAAAAAGGTCAATCTTGGCATATTCAGTCAGGTGACGCTCGTCCACCTTCTTTGTTGTTTTGAGAAAAGTATCCACATACTTCTCGAAAGACATGCCTCCTTGCATGTAAGCTTCCAACTCTTTCTTTGCCTTCTGAGAGTCAGCAGGTTTGGAGAAGAGCTCGCGCATGAGTGCACAGTAGTCCTACCAAATCGGGTCAAATTGTAGCTGCTTCTCCTCGCAAAGCTCTGTCAGCTTCTCAAAAGGTTGAGGCTTGAGGGAGAACATCCCTTGAGCATCCCACTCCTCCTCGTCAACCTGGACAAGGCGTAGGTGGCGCTCAAGAATTTTCAGGAACGTGTTGACATCGTCCGACCCATCGTAGCGATCCGCCGGCTCCAGCACCACGCAGCCGCCAGTCGCCCCCATCCTGGGCTCAAGGTGGTGGAGCTGCGGCCCTCATCCCTGGTGTGTCAGCTTGTGCCCGTGGGGCTGATCCACCGAGCATGAAGCACATTTTGAGCAGCTCTGTGCATATTCTTGATGCTTGTGCGCTCACGACGTTCAAAGATCTGCTCCACCTCATCTTCCGCTGCATGGCATGCCACTTCCACGGCCGAGTTTAGTACCACCCGCTGGTTCACAGCTTCCTTTGCACAAAGGGTCTCAAGTGCCTGATCCGCCAACTTTGCCTTGTGCTTTCATGCTGCCGGCTCACGGACCATCTTGGCATTTTCTTCATAAAGTTTCTCATTGAATCGTTGCGATGTGAACACCCATTCACAAAGACAGGAGCACACCATGTCACCATCCTATGCCAGCGCGCCCATGATGGACATGGCGAGGTCCATGTCTTTTGATGAGAGGCGTGTGCGAAGGTTGTCGATTTGGCCTTCAACGTTGAGGCGGCGTGCAGCACTGCCAAGTGCATGTTCTACCAGAGTGACGCTTGGAGGGTTTGCCTGGTGGCCTCCCTCACCCTCAACACGGGGGACGGTACGACTGCCCCCATCAACACTTTGAGACACTTGCTCCACATCTGCCTCCTCAGTTGTTTCCATCGATGCAGACTTTTCGGCCTCACTACCTTTGTTGGCAGCATTGTGGGCCTCAGCTTCTTCATCCCTGTCTTGCTCGGCCTCAATGACCACGTGATCTGCTCGCTCATCTGGGGGCTCGTCCCCATGCTCGCCACCGTCGATGACCTCCTTGGAGTTGATGACATAGGCTGCACCCTCTTCAGGAGCCTTTGAGCCTTCGTTGGCCGAAGTCGGGTGAGCATCGTGGCCAAAGTTGAGCTCAACGATCAACTTTGCGAGGTTGGCGATCCCCTTGTGGTTTGACTGCATGGGCACCTTCAATCTGTTGCTCGTTGTTAGGAGCATTTGGTGTCTTGTCTCTTGGCGATGCCGGTCGAGACCTTCCCCCTTTCGCCACTTGCTCTTGGCGTGGCTTGGCGAGGTGGCTCACCGGTGCCAACATCCCGCGACGCTCCTTGGACCCCATGGGTGTTTTCTCATTCGATCGGTGTGGGCTGACGTTTGGAGGACGCCCCATGACCACAGAAACTCTGGTCTTGAGGCCCGCCATTGCTTTTGCAAGGCCTCGCTACGGGTCACCCCCTTCCCAACCTCCCTCCTTTGTGATTTTTTTTTAATTAGTGGAGGACACACTGGCAGTCAAGGTGTGCCTCACTTCAAACCCCTCTTGAGAGGTGGGTGACATTCTCAAAGCCTGCCCTCCTTGACATCAAGAAGGTGGACCAAGGTAGCTTGGGAGGTTCCCTCCTTCACCCTCTTGAGTGGTGGGCCGAGGCTGCCAAAGCGTGCCCTCCTTCACCTCGTTAGAGGCGGACCGAGGTGGATTTGAGGAGTCCCTCCTTCACCCTCTTGAGTGGTGGACCAAGGTTCCCAAAGCATGCCCTCCTTCACCTCGTGAGAGGTGCACCAAGGTGGCTTTTGAGAATTACTCCTTCAATTTTTTTAAAAGGGGTTAGGTTTTGCTAAGAGAATATTTTTTAAGGATGTAGCATTAAACTTCTGAAAGTAGGATGTGGTCAAAACTCTTGGAATCCAACGGAGAGCAAGAATCCCTTGAGAAATAGAAAAGCCACGGCAAAATGGCACAAGGACGTCACCTAAGTCATGAAATCAAATAGACAGTATTATTCTGAGCTCGACAAGAGCAAACGGCTTGGAATTCGGAGGTTCGGAGGCCAAGATATGGCTCCTCCCTTCTCCTTTCCACCCAGGAACCCGGGGTTGATTAAAAAATCTCTGTAGCAGTTGAGAAAAAAAAAACGAAATTTGGCATTGGAAGCTTGATCACGGCCAGTTTGCCCTTGACTGCCTCCCTTCCTATTGTAGAAGCTTCTGGCCACCCCAGCAGCTGTTTCAGCAACCCCCTGCTTCGGCTTGCTTCCTCCCATTGGCCTCTCCTCACGATAAAATGAATACTGGTGCAACTTCGCGGTTGGACGAGGTGAGGATGAGAGGAGAGAGGGAGAGAGAGAGAGAGAGAGAGAGAGAGAGATTTTAGGAGGGTGGTGTAGTTGGGGCGAAGTAGGTTCCCCAAGGTTGGGGAGGGTGATAGTGAGCAAGTGGTTGATGTGGAGTAGTGGGGCGGGNAACACTCCCCCATGACTCACAAGCGCAGTGCACATAGACGGGCAGAGAGCACAAAGACCAAGCGGATAGAGAGAGAGAGAGAGAGAGAGAGAGAGAGAGAGAGAGATTTTAGGAGGGTGGTGTAGTTGGGGCGAAGTAGGTTCCCCAAGGTTGGGGAGGGTGATAGTGAGCAAGTGGTTGATGTGGAGTAGTGGGGCGGGTAGCGTTCCGCCAGCGCAACTGCGAAGTGCGTCCGTCACTCGTCAATGGGCACACTTCCCGTGCAACATGACAAAGTGCACGGAGGGATGAGGACGAGCGGTGAGGTCACAGGTCATTCTGGCTCTGGTACCAAATGTAACGCGGAGGTTGGGACTTGGCGTCCAAAATGTCGCGGCGAGCTCGTAAAGACTCCCATTGTAAAACAGAATGACCATCCTCCTCGTCCGAGTGATCTTTCCTTTCCCGAGTCGTCATAGCTTGCCTCGCCTTTTGAATCTATGTTGTTCTTTCTTCATAAAGTTATGATTTGTTGATTATTCATAGTTATTTATGTATTCCTTTAGAAAGAATGGTGGAAACTTCGTGACCGGAATTTCCGCCAAGATGCTCAATTGGATTTGATTTCCACTCTTTACTTTATGTGTTTGCGTCAAGCTTGATGCGACCTCATGGTGTCGGTTGCGAAATAGTGTCCATGGACTGACGCAATCAGGTAACCATTCCAAAATCTTTCTTGACTGTAAGCTTTAGGTTCCGTTCCAAAAGTTTGTTGTGTTACATAGCTGGCGCTAGAGCACCAACAAGTGGTGGCTCCATGCACCAGTAGCTGCCAGACAAATGCCACGACATCCTGGGTGCTTGCCAGGGTCCTAACGCTAGACTTTTCTCGGTGGACAGGCTCTTGAGCCCGATTTGCATGTTTTGCATTCTCTGTCCACCGATTGATGCCGGACTTGTGTGTGTGACCAGTTGTAGCGCCCGACTTGAGAGTTTGCATCTCTAGGTTCAAACGGTGTTGCGTTTGTGTACCTATACGTAGAGTTACGACCAAAAGAGTGGTTTTTGGCAGGGTTTTAGGGCAAACTGACACTGTCGCGTGCAGCACCCACTGCGCGCCATGTCAGCTTTCACTGCTGTGTGCTTGTCAGTTATCATTTCTCTTGCTCCAATTATATTCAATTTGAGCTTCCTGACACTCTGTACGTGTCCCTATCCAGACCCTTGCAATTTCGAGCATGACTTATGACTATTGTCATACACTGACTCAACGCTGACGCTTAGTTAAGTGGTAAGCATTTGGGAAGGTTCTAGGAAGTTTCAGATGGTAGCGGAGCAGCAAGGTATCCCTCGCTGAGCCACGCAGCACAGACGCAGCAGTGGCAGCACCAGTGAGAGTCACAGCTAAAGCCACGGTCCTGGGAGGACCCACCAACCCACGGTGACCCGTTGCAGGATATTGCATCAGCGGAGACACCCTTGCAACTGCATTACTATGCCACCACCATGGGGCGGCCAAGGGTTTCCCAACCCTCTACAGCAGCAGTTGAGGTATGTGATGTTGAGAAGGGGTCTGTGAGGGGTCCCAGAAACTTCACTCAGGTCGCACATACCACTCTCTCTGGATGTGAGAGAGTGCAACTTCTTCATTTGACTACCATTTTGGCGTGTAAGAGCTCGTTAGAAAGCTCTTGTACAACCATGTCCAGCGCTTCCACTCCCACCTCATTTCATGTCGTGTACGCTCCAGGAAATGAAACAACGCTCTCAGATCTAGTTTTTCTCTGGACTTTGGGCTGAAAAGAAAACGGTGACGTTTTTAATCCTTATGAAGGTTTTTTTGCATGAAACCACTGCCATTGCATGCAGCATCCTTTCGCGCATACCAGATTCAAATTTCGCTTCATTTGGGTAACCTTCATGCTGACATCATCATTGTAGGTGATGACGTCAGCACCAACACTAAACCAACTTTTTAGCTGAAACATCAATTGTACGAGTATTACAAATCCTCGAGAAATGCCAACATTTTTGGATTTTGACAGCATTGACGTTTGGACCCTTATTGAGCAGCACCAACGCTGCCGTTCCGTGATAAGGACAAGGGGCTAGGAGACACCTCCTCGTCATCCCCGTTGTAACACCTCTACAAGATTGAGCTTTGATCACCAATCTCTTCTTGTGGCTTTGTGCCAGCGGGAGCGAGAGCCCTGTGCACTTGCTGGAAACTATTATGGTGCGCATGTCAGGGCAGGTGCATTGTTCATGCAGCGTGCAAGCTTCCACGCTCATTGTTTAGTCTGCTACCCCATCAGTCTGCCGGTCTAGAGTCTAAGTCTGAGTGCACTGGGTTTGTTACTCAGAGACGCGCGTGCCAATGTTAGCACCAGAAAGCAGCTGAGAACTCAAAATGATTGATTAAGAAACAAGAATTAACAACAATGGGAGAGCTACTCAGTTTCTGCAACCCCTGCAAATTCAAGCTCTCCCCCAGCTCTGGAGAGCTACTCAGTTTCTAAGCCAATAAGAAAATAGGCCTTTTTTTCTGGCAGACAGGGTTTTCTCAGTGAGCCCTGCCAGACGGCCGGCAGCCCAAAACCCGGGCGTCTTTCGTTTTGCCTGAAAACTAGATCATACCATAATACGCACGTTGTGAATGCAGTCGTGCGGTCAGAATCAGCTAGAAATATAGCCGTGAAGAATTATGGCTGCCTACACCTAGGCAGCGTCTACGCTAATCCCCGGTACCAACAATCCCAGAAAATCATGAAACTTGGACCCTAGGCGTCATATAGCGATGCGAACGCAAGAGTGCAGTCAAACAAGATGCTAGACATGTGCAAACAGCATATGCAGCGACAGTGCCTGCCGGCGGCACGAGTGCTGAGGAGGTCCGTCGATGGAGCTGAGCACGTTGGAGGGAGGAGGCTCCAGCAAACTATGTGTAGGCCTCAGCCTGTGTCGGCTCCACCGGACAACACTCCAGCAGCGTTGCGTCCTGCCGCCAGTCATCTGCACGCCAATGTACACAAAGCGGGAGGGCACAACAGAGTACAAGTGAGAGATGTGTGAAAAAACCAACACTCCCCCATGACTCACAAGCGCAGTGCACATAGACGGGCAGAGAGCACAAAGACCAAGCGGATAGAGAGAGAGAGAGAGAGAGAGAGAGAGAGAGAGAGAGAGAATATCAGGGAAACATACCGACCGCACTCACAACCTTCCTGAACGAATCACTCTTCAGTGCTTTGGTCAAAAAGTCAGCCAACTGTCGTGTTGTCTCAACCCACACGATGCTGATGCTACCGTCATGGAACAAAAAACGCACATAGTGATACTCAACATTGATGTGCTTTGTGCAAGTGTGATGCACGCTGTTGTTTTCAACAGTGGCCATGGAACTTTCATTGTCAGAGTGCAGCGTGATGGACAGGACTGACTGACGCAACTCGGACAGCAGGCGGCGCAACCAAATGCTCTCACATGCACCAGAACCAAGGGCCACATACTCAGCCTCAGTAGTGCTGCGTGCAATGCAGCCTTGCTTGCCGTTGCACCAGGACACAGC
Source organism: Penium margaritaceum (assembly GCA_023375785.1). Classification (NCBI taxonomy): domain Eukaryota; kingdom Viridiplantae; phylum Streptophyta; class Zygnematophyceae; order Desmidiales; family Peniaceae; genus Penium; species Penium margaritaceum. Next base: position 50,279 of record SZWC01010431.1, on the reverse strand, counting down.
CGTCCTGCCAACAAGAAAGATCCAGCCACTACGAATCTTACCGTCTAGACAATCGGCCCAGTCACTGTCGGTATATTCCGTCGCCACAACGAACGGCTGTCGCTGGAACATGAGGCCTCACAGTGGGGTAGAGACAACATAGTGCAGTGCCCAAATCGCAACCTCAAAGTGGAGGTGACGCGGCTTGTGAGACAACTGTGCCAGGAGGTTGATGAAGAACGCAATGTCTGGACGCGTCATCATTGCTAGGAACATCAATGACCCAATGATGCGTAAATACGTGGTGACATCTATTGGCTCCCCCACCACGGTTGGATCAGAGCTCTTGAGCATTGTCTGACCATCGGGCGACATGGGTGAGGACGCTCTCGGCATGAGGGGTAGAGCCTCAGCGAAGCACTCGAACAAGGTCTGGACGTAGGTGGCTTGATGGACATGCATGATGCCTTTCAAGCGATCCTACTTAAGCTCCATGCTCAGAAAGACTCGTGCTGACCGTAGGTCCTTCATCTGGTTGGCAGCATGCAGCAGGTCCTTGACCGACTGGATAGCAGCTGCGTTTGGCGATGCAATGAGAAGGTCATCGACATAGACCAAGACAACGATGAGGGTCTGACCTTGAGGACTGATAAGTAGCGCGGGGTCGGCAAAACTGCGAATGAGGACGATGCTGAGGAGCGTGTGACTGATCTCTTGGTTCCAGTAGCGCGGTGACTACTTCAGGCCATAGAGTGCCTTCCGTAGCTTCCAGACCTCGCCGAAGCTATCGCCAAAGCCTGGAGGTTGCACCATGTAGAGCTCCTCGCCCTCCAGTGAGCCATGCAAAAAGGTGTTGCTCACATGCATCTGATGCAATATCCACCTGTTCTGGGCAACCTAGATGAACAATGCTCAACTAGTGGAGAACCAACCGACCGGGGCAAAGATCTGATCATAGTCGGTCTCAGGGACCTGAGAAAACCCCTAGGCTGTAAGACGGGCTTTGTACTTGTCCAGGGACCCGTCTGGCTTCCACTTTTGCCGGAGAACCCACTTGGCGCTGATGGCCTTATGGCCCGGGGGAAGGTCGATGAGCTCATAGACGTGATGTTGCCGAATGGTGGCAAGCTTGTCGGTGCATGCAGCCTCCTAGTGAGCGGCCTCGGGAGACGCTCGAGCCTCACACAGGGTGGCTGGGTCCTCCGGTCGCACTGTGGGATGGATAGGAAGGACGTGCGTGTCCTGTGCCCCTGGTGGCATACGCGTGAGCGTGGCTCTGACGGCATAACCGTGCTGGTGATGGAGCAAGGCATAGCCAAGAGCTGACCCTAGATATAGGTCAATGATGACTGACAGTGTGGCCATGCCAAGTGCCCTCGTACCAGGGTCCCTGCTCACGGCTGTGGAAGTGGGTCTGACAGGAGGCAAGGAGCCTCATGGGGTGACCCGGGATCGTGGCGCGAGAGGAAGTGAGGAGGCGGCCTGAGTGCTCACTGTCGGCCTGGGTTGAAGGCTCCCGCCCAGACCCTTTGTGTAGCGCGCCGACACCGACAGTGCAGCCGGCCCTGAGGGGCTGGCAGACACGGATGGGGCAACCGACCCTGAGGGGTTGACGGACACCGACGGAGCAGCCCAGCCTATGGGACTGACGGCCACGGACCAGGCAGCTCATGCAGAGGGACCCGCGGCCGCAAACGATGAGACGTCCGCACGTGGCTGGGCGGAGGACGGTCCCACCACTCCCACGCGCGACAGGAGGAACATCAATGCACCGGAGTGAGTGAGGTGACGGGGAAACAGATCCTTAAAGAAGAGGGCATCCCGAGACTCGATGATGCAGTGCCGGGCGGGTTCTCAAAAACGCCATGCCTTTGACTGACGCAAGACGTGAAGGAAGGTATAGGGACGGCCGTGGGGCTCAAGCTTGCCACCCTGGTGTGGGGTAGGTAACCACACGACAGCAACACAGCTCCAGACGCGGGCCGGATGGAGGTCGGCCCACTCTTTGCACTAGTGCTGGTATGGTGTGGTGTTGGTTTTTTCACACATCTCTCACTTGTACTCGGTTGTGTTCTCCTAACTTGTGTACATCGGCGTGTAGATGATTGACGACAAGACGTGACACTGCTGGAGTGTCGTCTAGTGGAGCCGACACACGTTGAGGCCTACATGCACTTTGCTGGAGCCTTCTCCCTCAAACGTGCTTAGCTCCATCGTCAGACCTCCTCGGCACTCATACCGTTGGCAGGCACTGTCACTGCATATGCTTTCTGCACATGTCAAACGTCATGTATAACTGCACTGTTGTGTTCGAAACACTATATCATGCCTAGGGTCCAAGTTTCATGATTTTCAAGCACTGTTGGTACTGGGGATTTGCGTAGATAGTGCCTGAGTTTGAATAGCCATAACTTTGACAGCTATTTTCCTAGCTGATTCTGACCGCATGACTGCATTTGCAGCATGCGTATTATGGTATGGTCCAGTTTTCATGCAAAACAGACAGCGCCCAGGTTTTGGGTTGTCGGTCGTCTGGCAGGGCTCATCGAGAAAACCCTGTCCGCCAGAAAATAGGTCTATTTTCTGATTGGCTTAGAAACTGAGTAACAAGCTGTACAGAGCTGGGGTGGAGCTAGAATTTGGAGGGGTCTCCCATTTTTGGTCATTCTCACTTGATTAGTCATTTCCAGTTCTCAGCTGCTTTCTAGCGCTAAAACTGGCACGGGCTGAGTAACAAACCCAGTGTACTCATCCTTAGACTCTAGAGCAGCAGATTGAGGGGGCAGGAGACTAAGCAACGAGCGTGAAAGCCCGCACGCTGCATCAACAACGCAGCTGCCCCAACCTACATACTAGAATGGTTTCCAGCTTGGTATCAGAGCTAGAGCGTAGCAGCAACAGCAGACAACTGGCGTACAGGTTCTTGACTATGCCGGCAGACCCCCATACGCGCCAGTGCGAGGGAAACGCTATCGGATATTTTTCGACAGCATTGACCCGCATGGTGGCGGCATCACATTTTTTCCCATTTCCACTGATCGATGCCAAACTTGTACGGGTGACCAGTCATAGCATCCGGCTTGAGATTATGCATCTCTAGGTTTAGAAGGTGTTGTGTTTGGGTACCTGTGCGCAGAGTTACGGCCAAAACAGTGGTTTTGGGCCGGGTTTTAGGACAAACTGACACTGTTGCATGCAGCACCCGCTGTGCGCCGTGTCAGCTATTTATGCAATGTGCTTGTCAGTTGTCATTTCTCTCTTTGTAATTATATTCAATTTTGAGGTTCTTGACACTCCGTACATGCCCCTACCCAAACCCTTGCAGTTTTGTGCATGAATTGTGACCGTCATCACACACTGACTCACCGCTGTCGCTTAGTTAAGTGGCAAATAGTTGGGAAGGTTCCCGGAATTTTCACCTTTTGCAGTTTCAAAAAAACCACAAAGGACCCCGGCAAACACCCGGGATGTCATGGCAAGTGCTAGTGCATGGAGCCACCACTCGTCGGTGCTCTGGCGCCAGCTACGTCCGCATCATGGATCATGTCGTCGTGGTCTCTAGTACTACTGCTCCATACCGCTTGTACGGGGTATACGGATTATCACCACGGTCATTGCTCGTGACGGGTGGAAGTCACACAAACAAACACTCCACGTGGCTGACATAGTTGTTACCACAATGACGAGTGAGGGGCTACACTCACTGTGTGTCGAAAACACCAATGACAATACAAGGTGTCCTCGTGACATTGGTGACAGGGGCTCGGTGGCCTCCACGCGGGTACAACCACCTGGACCATGTTTGGTGCAGAGTTGTGGTTCTTGTTATTCTAATCCTAGCCGGTCAGACGGCGCCTGATTCTGATGTGCCATTTTTTAGTTATGATTGTTTATTTTCTTTGACTGGCTGAGACACAGGGAAACGCCACCCTTGGGTGTGGTGTGAACCGGGTGCGGTCTCCCCTTTTTAGTCATGTGTGGCTCATTTGTGTAACACTCCTTACATGTGCCTCCTATGGTGAAGCACTTGATGCCTGTGAGAGTCTTCTGGCCAAACCCTTGGCATTTCCTACTTTGTACCACACACAGTGTGTAGGAAGACGTGTCAGGCAGCATCTAGGAAGTTTCTCAGGGAAACAAAGTGCATGGAACAACTCTCACATGACTGCGTAGTAGGGACGCATCATCAGTGCAGGGAGGACCCACCACTTAGCGCGTCACGAGATGATGCTAGCAACAGTGGCAGCAACCGTGTCAGCGAGAGTGACAATAGCTGCAACTACTAAGGGACACGACTCAGGCTGCCATCTAGAAGGCCGCACCCCGCAACCCCCTGGCAGTGCACGGTTGCAGCCACGTAGCAGCTAGCGGATAGCCAACAATGGCGAGCAACGGGTAGCGGCCAACGTGCAGCGGCTCGCGGCGATCACCTGTCGGCGGGCAGCGGCCCTCGGGTATTGGTCGAGGCATCCGCCACCCACCGACGCCAGGGTGTGCCCAGCACACACTTGCATGGAACCTGCACACAGCGCTGCGTATGCTGCACATGCTCGGCATCGGTGAGCAGCAGCATGCGCCAGCGGCCGCCATAACAGCAATAGTGGCGGCAGAGGCTACAGTAGTGGCCGTAGCCACGGCGGTATTAGCAGTAGCAACGGCAAGAGCAGCCATAGCAGTATCGACGGCAGTGGCGGCAGCAACAGACGGCAACTTCGGACGGCGGCAGCGGTGACAGGAGTAGCAGCGGCAGCAGCAGCAGACGGAGGCAAGGGCCGGCGGCAGTAGCAACGGTCGGTAGCGACAACAGTGGTAACAGTAGTGAATGGTAGCTGTGGTGAAGGCTGCAACAGCGTACAACAGTGTAGGTAAGTGGTGTCACAATGGGCAACCATGCCACCCAAGGCCTCTCAGCCTGGGGGAGCAGGGGAGCCCAGCGCATACTTGGTCTCCTCTGCCGCTGGACCTGGCATCATGGCCACAGTGAGCGGCAGTCGTGCAGCCAGTCCACACACGCGTGCTATCGCTGAGCTACGTGACGAGTAGAGGAGCACCTGTACGGGCCTGGTGGACATGGAGCAAGCTTTGGAACTTCTCTCGCAGCAGCTCATCACCCTACAGCCCCCATGGTCCCGGGTGCGCAAGCAGTCAAGTGGAGACATGCCGGGCATGGATCGCGTGGCAGCCGACGATGACTCTGTGAATGAGTCTCTGAGTGAGGACTCAGATGACGACAACAATCGGGAGCCATCGGAGCCATTCTCCTCCAAGAAAAAAACGGTGGATAACAGCTGGTAGCGTACATGTGATGAATACTTTGCAGGTTGGAACTCAACTACACAGTGCATAAAAAAAGATGCTCGCAGTCGTATACGTGTTTAAGACATGGTGGTACTACCTGGAATGCCGGTAATGGATCGTCCGCACCGACCATCACACTTTGAAATATCTCAAGACCCAGCCGAGTCTCAACCATCCACATACTTGATGGATGGAGTTCCTTAAGTCTTGCTTTGACTACAACATTGAGTACCAGCCTGGAAAACCAAATCCGGTAGACGCTCGAGGTCGTCGACTAGGTTAACTGCTGAGATCAATACGTTTCTCGTCAAACGAGACCCGTACCTTGCGAGAATCTTTGCAAAGGGATACAAGGAGGTTTGCTGGTACAACAAAACTAAGTTTTGTTCGGAGATCCATACTTGTGATGCCAATTCATTCGCCAGTTCGTCGTTCTTGTGAATGAGGAATAGGGAAGAATGCTATTAGAGGAATTCCACAACATCGGTCCTGGTGAACATTTCGGTGAGGACAAGACACTCAAGGAGCTGGTGAATTATTATTGGTGGGACAAGATGCAGACCGACCTGGCGAGCTTCTACAAATCATGCGACACTTGTCAGAAACAAAAATCTCATCGCAAGCAGCCGCCTGGTCTACTTCAACCCCTACTCGTTCCGATGGAACCATGGGCCAACATCTGTATGAACTTTATGATAGGTATGCCCGCCACACCCGAGGGATATGAATCCATCCTTGTCGTTGTGGAAACATTTTCCAAAGTGTTGCATTTCATTCGGACGAAGACCACTGTCACCGTAGAAGGGACAACAGGGTTGTTTCTAAACTATATCATGTTGTTGCAGGACATGCATCGCACCATCATCAGCGACAAAGACGACAGCTTCACTAGCCAATTTTGGCATGAAATGATGACACATTACAGTAGTAACATCCAGCTATCTACGTCGTTCCATCCTCAGACCGACGGGCATACTGAGCGGACCAATCGAACGCTCAAACAACTCCTCTGAACGTTATGCAAATGATAGGACACAGATTTGGCAGCAAATCTGCTGACTGTCAAACTCGCATACAACTCCACCACTTCCAACACAACTCGTAAAACACCCTTGAGGGCGTGTACGGCAAAATTTCCACCACACCGCTCGATTGCAGAGTGAGAGTAGCATCCCCGCAGTTGACATTTACCACCGCAAAATTACAAGCATCAGGGAGGAAACACGTCAGACCCTCACAAAGATGGAAGCAACCATGAAGCGAGCAGCCGCCGGGCATCACACTGATGACATGTTCAGTGGTGGCGATCGCATCCTTCTCAACTCTGCAAATATGAAACTCTAAGGAAAGCATTTTGCAAAGCTCAAAACCCTGCTGGTTGGGACCGTTTGAGATAAAGAGAATGTAAACCCCACTCGTTGCTCGACTTCCTCTCCGTGAAATCATGGATATCCACCTTGTCTTTCGCATCTGCAAACTCAAGCACTATCGGGACCTCCGTACGAGCTTCCTTGGCAGAAACGTTGCACCTCCACCTCTAGTACATGTGGACGGGGATACGGAGTACGTGATTGAAGATATCCTCGGACTTTGACGCCATGGAAAAACGACAGAGTATCTGGTCAAGTGGCACGGCTATGACAATACGCAAAACAGCTAGGAGCCCTACAACCTCTGAGACGCCTATCATCTGATCGACTGCAACTTCCACCGTCACCGGCCTATGTGTGCAAGCGCGCCGGGACTTCATGGGTAAAAGGGGGGGAAGTGTTATGTCACTGATGTACACGGGTCCCTAAACTTTGCGAGCGGGCATTTCTGTCGTTTCATTCATGGCTTACCACGCGATGATTTAAGGATTTTTATGCTATTCGGCGAGGGAATTTTGGCCAGCTACCTCGACCCCTTGTGTTCCGTTTGAGAAGATTCTGAAACCTCCGACCACTTTCCTAAACAGTTGACAGAAGTGTCGCAAATGATATTGACGTTTTGATATCATCCGGTCGACTTCTCGACAACGCTCAATTTTTATAAAGATGCTTCGCAGTATTCTTGAAGCCCCTGGAGTTCTCGGCGGAGCTTCTTGGATCCACCACTCAGGACGCAACCTCGGATGTGTCGTTCGGCTCGAACAACGATGGCCGGACTTCTGCCTCAATCCCACTCTTGGTGTTTTGTATATGCTCTAGACACACCTGAAACTTGTTCCTGAAGTACACTTACTGATCAATAAAACTTATCCATTTTTCCGAAACACTTGAATTGTCTTCTGTCTTGCACTTCATCCTTGTGAACCACCTACGTTCTGCTCGGCGTAACAGGCATCTTGCCAAGTAGTCAAAATGGTTGTCACAATAATGAAAGGGCTTTATAGCTGATACATTTGTCCAAGAGTCAACATAACCTTGAGATATCCATAAGTTGAATGTTTACCATGCCATATCCAAAAATTTGAAAAAAGACAACGCTGCATTCATTTTGATGGCCATGCCTGATCGGCGACGCAAGTCGCCGATCGAGTGAAGGGAAGGGGGTTATGTGTCACCCCTGCAGTTGTGAGAATCACGGTCGAGAAACTAGCCTTTTTTTAACTCAAAATGTAGTGTACGGACGGTCGATGATTAATGATCGAGTGCTTCGGGTACTCAAGGCTCAAATTTTGAGGAGCCAAAAGCCCGGAAAAACATGACAGGATATAGTCTGGTTTGACTCTAGCCTGGACAATATCCGTGAACGGATTCTAGGTGAAAGGAGTGCCACCATGGAAAATCTATCGCGTCACTCCTCCTCTACTCTCAGCTTGGCGCTAGGGTCCTGTTCCAACGTGGCAATGCCACGTGGAACGATTAGGGTAGGATAATTGTTTTATGTCTATACATTTTGATGACTATGTCCAATTGTGGTGCGTTTTGTCTCAGCCAAAATGGCTGAGGCGACCATTCGCTCCTTCTTGGACTACACTTTTTGAGGGCCCAAGTTTTGGGTACAGAAGCTAGTCGCAAATCAGCCCACGGCAGTCACGTTGGCATCAGATCCAGCTCTTTTTATCATGGCTTCTGCTGTCCACCGGATTCGCTTGACGAAAGATTTTTGTCCGTTGATTGAGGCTTTGAAGAGAGGAAATGACTATCCATGTGCAGCACCACCCGAGCAATGAGTCGATAGCTCACTCTCACGAGCCGATAGCACAATTTGACGAGCCGAGAGCTCTATGTTCCAATGAAAAAGTACAGAAAAGTTTTGAGGAGTGTTAGGGAGAGCGAGCCCCTATTCTCGCCAAACGCTACCCGGGTCCAACTGAGCCGAGAGCTTGGTTGACGAGCCGACTGTTCGGTCCTTCAAGCCGAGGGCTCAACTCAGAGTGACGGTGGGTTGACCCCTCCATCGGCGACGGTCACGCATGAAGGGGGCGGGTTTCTCTCCTCTTGTGGGGCCGACTGCCCCACAAGAGGAGGGAGCATAACCCTCCCCCCCCCTTCCTCTTTCCTCTATGCGAGGGGCTGACTGCCTTTGAGGAAGAGGGAGGGGCATAGCTTCTCCTTCTCTTCCTCGTAGAGGGCAGCCAACAGCCACAGAGGAGAGGGAGTCGCATGACCCCCCCTCTCTCTCCCTTGCAGAGAAGAGGCCAACAGCCTGAGAGGAGAGAGAGGGGTGTTACCCCCTTAGATTTCCATCATGGAGGGAGCCAACAGCCCCAGAGGGAGGGGAGGGTGTTCAACCCCCCTCTCTCCCTTGCTTTTGGGGCCGACAGACCCAACGAAAGAAGGAGGGGCATTACCCCCCCTCCCTCTCCCTTGCGGGGGAGGCCGATGGCCCTAGAGGAGAGGGACGGGTGTCACCCCCCTCTCCCCTTCTTGGAGGAGGCCGACAGCCCTAGAAGAGAGGGAGAGGTGTTCGCTCCCCCTCTTTTCCTTGCTGAGCGGGCCGACAGCCCCAATGGAAGAGGGAGGGACGTTACCCCCCCTCTCTCCCTTGCGGAGGGGTGGACGGTCCCAGAGGAGAGGGAGGGGCATTCACCTCCCCTCCCTCCCTCAATGAAGGGGCCCACGACCCCAGAGAGAGAAGGGTCGGCCACCCCTCCTCTTTCCCTTTGTGCCGTCAGCTCCAAAGGAAAAGGAGGGATGGATGTTCTCCTCCCTCGCTCTTGGAGTCGAGGACCCTAAGAGGAAGAGGAGGGGACGGGGACATTTCCCTCTCCATCTCTACAACTTCGGCAGGAGGGGGGGTCGATGGCCTGAGAGGAGGGACGTTTCTTCCTCCTCTCCCCCACCAGTGGGTGTCAGAGATGTGGGAGGAAGTTTCCTCCATCCATGCCCGTCGAAAGACATGGCCCCCAAGACATGATGACAGTACGAAAAGCATTTTCCTACTTCGTCGACGTTTGCAAGTGGCGCAGCAAGAAACTGGAACACTGGGAAGGACATGGTCACTAGTCCAAATCTCCCTGAAGTTTCTCTTTTTTGTTTCCAAGCCTGATGGCTGGCCAACAAAATCAAGGAGAACATGCTCAGTTGAACCCGGTTTTGACCACAGTAGAGAATGGCATGCACTTTAGTGTGAGTGCCAATTTTTTTGGAAGTTCTCAATCATTGCCCTAAAAACGTTTTCTTGTTCATGGGGGAGACCGATCATTTTCTGAATACAACTCCGAGTGACATTCGGAATGTTCCGAGCGTCAAACGGAATAAAACTGGGACACTCGACGTGTAACGGGCCAGAACCTCTAGCTCCTGCTCTGAAGCCGTCGTCAAATTTCGCAAAATGGCATTCTTAGTCTGCCTCAAGGGTTTACCCCCTTTGCAAGACTGAGGGGCAATCGTCATAAACGACCCAGACGAGGGAGACTCGAATGTTTTGAGTCTCTATAGGCCCATTTCTGTTTTTAACCTTACACCTGGTTTGGGATCCAAACCAAGGGTTTTTACCTCAAACTCGTGAGTTTTCACGAGTTTTTCACTTTAGAAACTCGAAGTTTGTCATTAACAAACTTCGAGTTCATGTTTGTCGTTCTGGGGTAAAATCATCGCCTACGAGGTACGTTGGCGATTTTGTGCCAGTGTTCTCTCTCGCTCTCCCCCTCACCCTCGCTCCCCCTATCACTCATCCTTGCTCACTTTCTTGGAAGGAGGGCGATCAAGAGCGAGGGCACGGGGCCATGAGGCCTCGCCCTCCAGGCCCCCGCAGCCCCTCAGCCGCCGATCGCGGCCTCAGCTCCGATCGGCAGCTGGCAGATGGCTGGCTGGTGGCGGGCAAATCGCTTGGCCGGCCGTCCAGCCGGCCGGCAGCCAGCTGGCCGGCAACCAACAAAGTGCTGGCCGTCGGCCAACCCTCACTGATACGAGGGGTGGTGTACAACCACCCCTCGCTTTAGTAAGGAGGGAGGGCCGAATCGGCCCTCACGCTACATTCCTCCCCACTCATTATGAACCGTCTCGGTTCATAAACAAAAAGTAGGACTGACAGATAGTGATTCATCAACACTATGAAAGAAAATTTATGATTTCAATCACTAGCTAAACATGAACACGTGCATGGCACTTGGACCTAAGCTATAGCCTGTCGGTCAGCACTACTAGCGGTCTCCCCCCTTCAGGCTGGAGCGTCCATGCAACAACGATGTTTGGTGTCCCCAACCTCCTATGGTTGCATTCCATGGATGCCGCCCTACGGAAATGTTATTCACTTCTTTCGTGTTTATGTGGTGCCCCCCAACACACGTCTATCTGTGCGAGCTGCCAGCTCCCTCCAATGCTTGTTGAACACCCCTATGGACAACCGAAATTTGGGCTCCCATGAGTTATGTTCAGGTCCACACCGGACCCAATGAACGAGGTATTCCCTAACAACCTGCGACCGAAATGCATGCTCTTGGTCCTGTAGTAGTCAAAGAACCTCGTATTGGCCATCGGCAATAGGTATTGCCGGTGGTGGCTGAATGGTTCCCTCTACTGTGTATGGAGCCAACAGGGTCACATGAAACACGTCATGTATCTTCATACACGGAGAAATCAGCAATTGATATGCCACTGGCCCAATGCGTGCAATGGTGGGAAATGGCCCAATTCTCTTCGTTAGAAGTTCTCTTGCCCCTGGCGATTTCAGCCGAAGATTCTTAGTGCTAAGCAGCACTTTCTCACCGATGTCAAACAAGACCTCATGGCGACTTTTGTCAGCATGTGCCTTTTGTCATTGCCGAGCAGCTTGAAGGTGACCCTTTGCCTCTTATAACAAGGAGTCTATGCGCTCGGCAAAGACTTGAGCAGAAAGGACTTGTCCTCTTTTACTCCCACTTTTCACCAAGGAAAATGGAACCACTAGATGCCAACCACTGTTCAACACAAATGGTGTGAACTGTGTAGAATTGTTCATCGAGTTATTCACTGAAAACTCTGCCGGTTCTAGGAATTCATCCCAGTCATTCATGGTAGGGTCCATGTACATGTGGAGCATTTATTCCAGAGTGCGGTTCATGCACTCCATTTATCCATCAAACTTGAGGGTGAAACGCTGTCAACATTTGCAACTCGCTGTCAAAGTACTCGTGCATCTTTTGCCATGGCAAACTGTGGTACTTTACGACACCCTCAAAGAAGAGATGAGCGGTCTCCTCTGCGTTCACATAAGTGGTTGTAGGAATGAAGTGTGTCATATTCGGCAAAAGATCCACAACCACTAGTATTGCATCGTGGTTATGGGTTGTGTCTGGAAAACCATCGATGAAGTCCATACTTACGCACTCCCATGGAGTCCCAGGAACGGGAAGCTGTTGGAGGAGTCCAGCAGGCTTCTTGTCACTAGCCTTATTGCAAAGACATGGGTCGCATGTCATGCAATACTTACGAACATCTACACTCCATCCTAGCCGCCAATAGTGGTCTTAGAGTGTCTTCTAGTCTTTTGAGGTCCTACATGACCTACGACTGGTGGGTCGTGGAACCGAGAGATAATCTTCGCTCCAAGGTCTCCCGAGTCTGGCACAATAACTTGTTCTCCATGCCAAAAGATACCTGCGACATCCACCAATCCATACATGACTAGATTCCAAGAGTATTGAAACCAAGAATCCACACAGTATCCCATCCTGATTCTATTGATAAAACCGCTATAGTGGATAATCTCTCAAGGTGGTTGCCGTAGAGGCGTAAGGGGCTCTGGTGTTTGCACTGTTGCTATCACAATGGCCATAAAACACCCATCGACCTCGGTGATTACTTTCATTTCCACAGGCTGTCAGCTTAGTAAATCAGCCACATTGATGCGTCCTAGTCGATATTCCATGTGAACGAGAATTGACTCAGGTATTCGCTCCAGCGCGCCTTTCGACTTGACGGGTTCGATTGCGTTTAGTAAAATAGCAATGGGTTATGGTCGATCACAATCGTCACGTCCCCTTGAGCACCCTTGAGGTAGCAACGCCACATCTTGAAAGCGTGTACAACCATAAGGAGATCTTGATCCCCTGTCATGTATCGCGTTTCCGTAGGGTTGAGCTTCCAGCTCTCATACGCAACTGGGTGACCGTTGTGCATGAGGATAGCTCCGATTCCTACTACCGACACATCACATCAAACCTCCCATGGTTGCAATGGATCTGGGGGAGCTAGAATGGGTGTTGTGGATGGAAGCTCTTTGACTTTGAGAAGAGCATTATCACAATCAGATGTAAATTCCCAACGCACGTCCTTCCGCATGAGCCTGGTTAGCGGTGCTACCAGGGTCGAATCTCCTTGCATAAACCGTCGAAAGTAGTTTGCAAGGCCAAAGAAAGACCAAATCTGTCCAACATTTTCCGAGCGTGGCCAGTCCACCATGGTTTGGACCTTTCATAGTTCAACACGGATACGATCCTTGTCGACAATGTGTCCAAGGTATTCAAGCTCATCTTGTGCAAACTTGCACTTGCTCAATTTCCCGTAGACCTTTTGTTCCCAAAGGATCGCAAGGACTTCGCACAGATGTTCTATGTGCTACTCCATAAATTTGGAGAAAACAAGGATGTTGTCCAAGTAAACTAAGACAAACTGACCCAGTTTCTTGGCGAACGTTCAGTTCATTTCTCCTTGGAAGGTTGCAGGAGAGTTTGTTAGCCTAAAGGATAACACCCTGAACTGATAGCATCCCATGTGCATTCAAATTGCAGTTTTGGACACATCATCTTCCGTGATGCAGATTTGATGGTACCCTTGAGACAATTCCAAGGATGGAAATACTTTTGCCCCGTAGAGTTGGTCAAACATGTCCTCAATCTATGATAAAGAAAATCGATTCTTCACCATCAGCTTGTTCAGGGCACGATAGTACACGCACGTGCGTAAACAACCATCCTTTTTGCTCACAAAAACGACTGTACGGTGAGCTACTTGGCTCAATCTACCCCTTTGTAAGGTACTCTTTGATTTGATGTTTGGCCTCTCACCTTTCCGCTGGACTAAGGCAATACATGGGTCTGAACGTGGGAGTCGCCTCCGGTTGCAGCGAAATCGCATGGCCCATATGTCGTTCTGGCGGAATCCCAGCCGGTGGTTCTTGGAATACATCCGAGAACTCCACCAATAGAGGTTTGATTTCTTCTGGCGTGTCTTCCTTCATGTCATCCTCCACTTTCTGCAGCTGAGCCAAGAAGCATCAACAACCTTGTCGAATACGTCTCTTGACTTGCATTGCAGACAAGCTAGCATGGACTGTGAGTTAGGTCGGTGACAATTCCGTACTCGAATTTAGCATAAAGCGACAATGTCCTCTTTATAGGATCAAACACTTTGATTCAAAGTACATCAAAGCCTTGTTTTCACAAAGCCAAGGATCGCCTAGCACCACGTCAAACGGGTCAAGAAGGTTGAGTACCTTCAATGTGACACTCTGTGTGTACCCTTGAATACAAATTTTTGCTTTACAGGTACCAATCACGGGTACCATACGGTTTTCACCGACAACAACTGCACCATTTAATAGCTTGTACTTCACGCCAACCTGTCGAGTAAAGCTAAGGTTGACAAAGGAGTCATCTCCTCTAGTGTCAGCCAGTACTTTCACGGGAGTACCAGCTAGCTGTCCTTTGAACTACATCGTCATGTTACCTCTACTCTTTTGAGTGAACAGGCTCGACGACGGCAAGCCGAGTTTGTGATAAACACGGAATCGGTATGGCGGGCGTCGCAACTCCCATGATTCACCCACTCAAGTCCAGGGGTGGGGAAAACCCACGCCATGACCTTGTCTATTTCCATGGCCGAGTCCATTGCCACAACTACGATCCTGTCCACGACCTTGTCTGCGGAATCCTTCTGTAACATCCCCACGAGGTGCTCCTATTGCGGATAACGCCGCAGCCTCTTGTCCACTACCAGCAGCCTTAGGTTACTGAGCCCTAAAGTGGTCGGGCTGCATGCAGCTGTGGCAGATTCTGTCATGGAAGGCTGTTTTGTGATGCTCGTGCGCCTCCTACAGCTCGTCATTATCGCGGCTGCGCTTGTGGTTTGGGGTCTTGTGCCCCCCCAGTCTTCTTGACTGGATGGTTTACGGGCTGCTTGCCCTTGGCCCCGCCCCGGTGCCCGGCTGATCCTCCAGCCCCCGTAGCGTACATGCACATGTTGCGGCCTTGATGTGCACGCGTGTTCGTCCATGTATCCAAGTAGTGCTTCAGGTTCGTCGAATACACTTCACTCATGTTGTCCCGCAGCGCCCTCCAGCTTGTCCAAGCCTAGCCGGTTGTCGTTGTGGTGGTATTTTCCTTTAGATTCTTGCTGGCAAGACCGTCATGCAAGTACTCCAATAGCATGCACTCCGAGTACATGAAGGTCTAAAACCCATCACCCTTGGTGAAGCTTTCAGCTTCCTCCACGAGTGCGGTGAACTCGCTCAAGTAGGCTTCGAGCAAGCTACCCAGCTGCCTGAAGTCCTTAATCTTGTGGAAGGTGTGCTACGCCTTCTCATGCTTGCTGCAATTCTTACGCATGATCGTGCAAAAGGCCTCCTACGGCATGGGCTGCCACTCGAGGTGCGACTGTTGTGCACCCCAGTCATTGACCAAATACTTGAAGAGATTTTCTTCAAGCCGTGTCGTGGCAAGGTCGCCCCACTGACTGAGTGGAACCTTGTGTACACGTAAAATGTGCTCCATGAAATTCAACCAGTCAATCAGCATCACGCCCTTCCGGAAGTTCTCCACACTATGGAGGAAGGACGTGTTCATGACCTGTCCCGAAGTCATCGAAGTATCCAAGTCGTCGCTGCCACCGGCAGTGGCATTAGCACCTACAACGCGTTGTGATTACTACCGCATCTTTACTTGGGCCACGTTCTGCAACGCCTTGTCGAGTTTGTCACATCGGCGGCTTGCCTCATGAGCGGCTAGGTGTTGCAGCTTGCGATCACGATCGAGGTCTATGATGCTCTGCTCAACGTGGGCCAGTAGGTTGGAAAATGTGAACTTTAGCTCTGATATCTTCAAAGCATCGGCGACAGATTTCAGGGTCTTGCGTTGTGCGTGCACCTTTACCCGCTACAAGAGGGTACGGTTTGCATACATGCCTCTAAGGAGTCCCACCTTCCGGAGGAGGCTATCATCAGCGATGACGCTCGAGTGGACGCTGGTCTGCCCCATTGCGGCCACATCATAGGAAGTGAGGTCTGACCCCACTCCGAGTGGTACCGTACCTCCACCATTGGTGGTGATCTTGAGTCGGCCCGCCACATCAAAGCCAACTCAGCAAGCCTGCGGCGGTCATCGCAAATTGCCTTTGCGGAAACGTCGTCCGGCTCGTTCTCACGAGAACTTCCCACGTGGCTGCTTTTGGCGCCTTTGCTGCTCTCGGCATCCTTGTTGCTTTTGGTAGCTTGTGACGATCCGGGGAGCATCTTGCCCTTCTCAAGCGATCGGCTTGAGTTTGCTGCACAACGATGGCGATGATCGCAATCCTCTTCACCTTCACCATCGTCAGCGCCGTGCTCTTCGTCCGGGTCCACGTTCAGGGGGTCATCCTCGAGTGCATCGTCTGTTGCGTGGGGGTCATCCACGTGCGCATCAACGTGCTCTTCAAGCAGATTCCCACCTTCCGCATGCTTCTCGGTTTTACCAAGGTTGGTGTCAGTTGCCTTCGGCGGTACGGTTTCCTTTGGTTTGGCAACCGTGGTCGCGATGGCGGCTCCCAAGATTTGGAGTCCGCCAATGGCATCTGGTAAGGCCGTCACCACCTTGCCCTTGTTGGTCTTGGACGGTCTGGCACTTGCTATCTCGTCACCTGTGCAACTAGCACGTGAAGACCACTGCGATGAACTCGTCGTCACAGTTCGCAAAATGGCGTTCTCAGCCCGAGTCAAGAGTTTACACTCTTCACAGGACGGAGGGGCAATTGTCATCAACGACCCAGAGCAAGGAGACTTCAATATTTTGAATCTCCGGAAGCCCATTTTTGTTTTAACCTTACCCCTGGTTCTGGGACCCAAACCAGGGATTTGTACTTCAAACTCGTGAGTTTGCACGAGTATTCCGTCGTAGAAACTCAAAGCTTGTCATTAACAAGCTTCGAGTTAATGTTTGTCGTTCTGGCGCAAAATCATCGCGTGCGAAGCACGCTAGCGATTTCATGCCAGTGTTCTCTCTTTCTCTCCCCCTCACCCTCGCTCCCCCTATCCCTCGTTCTTGCTCCTCCTATCCCTCATTCTCGCTCGTTCTCTTGCAAGGAGGGTGAGCGAGGATGAGGGCACAGGGCCATGAGGCCTCGCCTTAGCTGTTGTTTTGGATAAAAATGACAACACCATTTCACCAAATAAATGGTTTTGATAGGCATAGGACGTGTGCTACAACAGTCGCACGTCCCATTGCACTACAATGTTCAAAGGCGAATGCGATCATTTCATGAAGCCCATGTCATGACTATGTCATGAGTTGTGAAACAAAACTGGTTTGTTGGCATGCGGACTTCAATCCTCTAGAATTTCCAGCGTGCTGCCTGTACATAGTGTGTACTAGATGCATCAGTTCCTTTTGCAGGATCACTGAATCAATAGTCATGGCCGATGCAAACATCGGTCCATGATTGAACATGTCAAGGATGATACGCTTGAATGTATTCTCAGTAATAAAATCATTGACTCCCTATCACTCAGTGAGTGATGGATACAAATCGTGGTATCTGACCGGCACCGACGATAAATAGGTGCATGAGTGTACCGACAACCCTGTTCTAAGGACAAACATCAATGTCAATGGGGTTGTAAATGCACCAGAGAGGGACGAAGACTCTTCTATGGGTATTGAATGATTTAAGACACTGTAGTGTGGTGGACAAAGATCACAAGAGTCATCTTTGGTGCATGAAAAAATCGACCGAATGTTGAAAGTGAACAAATGTGAAGGCGACACCTTCAGTCTATCATCACTCAATGATTGAGTGATGATATACTGTTGAACATGTCATGGAAATTGATAGACAAAAGTGCTTGAACCAATGTCGGTGGCATGAGTTAACACACAATTCTTTGAAAATCCTATTTTAAAGAAAACGTGCGACACTCCTTTTCTACTCATGGAGTTCCAGAGTTTTATGACAATCTCATAGTTTTCTACAGACCAAAACATGACATGATTGGGATCACAAAAAGTTCTAGGTTTTGTGCCTAAAGCTTATGACCATGGAAACGATCTAGAAGCCGATAGCTTTACGCTAACTGCGTGTTTGTATCCACATCTTGGTGGTCGGACCGACCACATAACGAGTCATAATCAACATTGAAACAAAACAATGACCAATGAGTCCTAACCAAATTCCGATGTGAGAGGACTCTTCAAGATGGGCCTTGAGAAACGATGTTTCTCATTAGATTCTTTTGATGAGTTAGAAACGTCTTAAAAATGATGGCATCGTAATACAGTACACTAGTCATGTACGTCAGGCTCTTCAAACATCATGCGGATGGATTCAAATCATGCCAAGTATATGCTATAGCGTCGCCTATGCGATATCGATGTGCAAGATGAATCCAACATCCGATTTGTTGGAACTAAACAAATCTCTAAGAGAGATAATAAAGAATACGGTGTAGTCGAACCATGCTTCACTGACCCGAAAGGTCATGGTGAAACGACTCAAGTCCCTTGGTTTTGGGGATGTTTCAATTAAAGTACATTGCCAAATGCAAGTACATTACAATTTTGGAAGTCGCTACAGTGGTATCCACAATGGCTGTTGTTCGTCGGCTGTCTTTGATGAGGGCAATCCCCTCAATGAGTGCCTCGGGTGAGGCATGTAGAAAACAGTCTATTGAGTGGAAGTAACAAATGTACACAATAGATGACATTGAAGCAATGCGGACTGTTGCAACTTGGCAAACACAATCCACTGGTGGATTCCCGAATAGTACCCTTGGACATGATGACATAAAAACACTAGAATTTTGGAACCGGTTGTTCCAGGATCAACAATTTTGATCTGGAATTGTTTGATCATAATCACATGGACGTGACACCGGAAAGGTGCTCTTTCAACTTGTACTGTGATGATTGTGATCATGGTGCACCTGTTTGGTGAATACCACAAGATGAACACTTCATGGATCAAATCCATGGTTGTTGACATCGGTTACATCAGCTAACCTAGTTGAAAGCAATGTGCTTTTGAGAGGGACGTGAGCGCCAGCCTGCGGTACCCATTCCAGACAAAAATGAGGAAACGATGGTTGAAACCAAGATCATCTAGGTCAAAGAATTTTCGTGTCTAATGACAGGTGTTGACGACAATTGCGCATCCCAGACGACCAACGCCGCCTCCTTCAAAGATGATTCCAATCTTTGAACGGAAAAAGAAGTGTGCTCAGCAACCACATCTTAGGATCATTGTGTTTCCCAAACCTAAGAAAAATCTAGCACACCTGTGAGAGTCTGTGCTCTCAGGAGATTAAGCTTTAGTGTGTGGAGAGCATAGTTGTAGCGGAAAGATAGACTTGGAGAATTTTGGAAGCCAGAGCTGGAGAATACAGGTTAACTAGGCTGAACTTAGTACAGGGTGTTTATACTGTCTGGCCAGCTAGCTCAGGCCTCAGCCTACTGCTCTCCTAGCTTACTACAACAAGCTACTTGAACCTGTACTTGGTGCCCTACTTTCACCTGAACTCGGTGTCCTACTTGCACCTAGTGCCTTGTGTGAAAAGTCCCTGGCCGTCGATCGTCCTGATCAACGGACCATCCTGTCTCTCGGCGAGTCGCCTCGTTGGTCCCGTATGCCTCCCGGCGGTGGGTACAGTCACCATGTTGGACACGCAACCGGTGGTACTACGACTCTTGCATAGTTGCAGTCATCATTTTGGGCTCTCCCATTAACCGTGCTCAATGTTGGGGTCGTCCGTCAAAAACAGCCCCTCAGCAGGTGGCGTGACCGTTACGCCACTCGCCGCAAGTGTGACACACAACCTTGCGTTGCGTGTTCGGAACGCCCACCTGCAGTTGCAAGCAAAACACCCCCCTGCGCTGGCGTACGCCAAACGCTGGCGCAAATTCTCTCGCTCGCTCCTCCTCCTCCTCCTTGCATCGGCGGTTGAGCAGAGGTGAGCTCAACCGCGACTTGGATTTCCGAAAGTGGAAAAAGGCCTGCATGCTCCCAAAACTTTTACGAGTCACCAGTATGCCAAAAAAACCAGGGGTACCTCGTTGCATTCATCCCCCCCCCCCCCGTTTGAGGCGCGACGTCCCGGTGTGCTTGTGGTATTCCTCCAGAACATTGTTGGTATCCCCAACATGGAAGTTAGCCTCTGGCTCCCAAGAGTTTTCCTCCGCCGGATACCCCTTCCACTGCACCAAACATTCACACCAGCGTCTCCTCTGGTGGTCCACCAGAATCTTCTCCACCTCAAACTCCTCACTTCCTTCAACTTGGACAGTAGGAGGTGGGGATGTCCCGCGACCCTAGAAGAAGGTGTTGGGGTTGCGATAGGCACGAAGTAGGGAGATGTGGAACACCGGATGGATGGTTTAGTGAGCTGGCAGTTCCAGCTTGTAGGAAACGGCCGATCGCTTCTCTACAATGTAGAACTGACCCACCCATCGCGCCTTCAGCTTGGGACTCCCAACTCCCATCAGCTGCAGCTTGTTGCTTTTACTGCTTCTATGCCTGCAACAGCCATTGTTGCACCACGTCCCAAGTGGTGGCAAACCTATCAGCAATCTGCTGCACAGCCAGAAGAGATGTTAACGTGGCAAGGGGGGCTAGGCTCAGTGGCTGGTGGTCATAGACCACCTCATACGACGACTTTCCTGTTGGTTCTGACACCGCTGAGTTGTAGGCAAACTCTGCCACTCTGAGCTTCTCCTCCTAACCCTCTCCATCTAGTGGGACCATGCTCCGCAACAGTTGCTCCAAAGTATGGTTTGTGCGCTCTATTTGTTCATTGCTCTGTGGGTGGTATGATGTGGTCAGATACACCCTCATGCCCAACTTCCCCAGATCTCTCCAATATCGCGAAGTGAAGCGTGGATCACGATCCGAGACCACCGACTATGGCACTCCATACAACTTGATGACATGACTTAGGAGGAGGTGAGCTGTCCCAGCAGCTGTGATGCTCTCAAGAAATGTGATGAAATGTGCCATCTTGGAAAACTGGTCCACCACCACCAACACCGTGTTGTTACCCTGCTGCATCATAGGCAAACTGCCGATGAAGTCAAGCGAGATGTCTGTCCATGGCCTCTCTGGTATGGGAAATGGTTGCAGCTCCCCTAGTGCCTTGGTCCTCCGCGCCTTGATGCGTTGGCACACATCACAACTGCTTACAAACCTCTTGCATTCAGTGGCCATTGAAGACCACAAATACTGGCATGCCAAGGCTTTGAGCGTCTTATCAAAGCCGAAGTGACCCAAATAGTGGGTGTCATGCGCCTCCTCCAGCAACAACTTCTTCAATGGCGCATAGTCTGGCACGACAATCCTCTGTTATTGCCCTCTTTGCTTGTACACTCCACCCCACATTGCGTCCTTCAGCGCATCACCCGTGAACTCACCGTCCATGCCATATCCATGCTTGAACAGGCTATGCATGACTCGAGAGCCCATCAGCACTGAGATGGCATTGAGGCTCAAGTTCGTGCTCAGCGACAAAGGATCTACCGGGCTCACCTTCCCAAGCTTGTACTGGATCTTGTAGTCAGAACTACCCTTAAGAAACTCCATCTAGTGAGTTTGCCTGCGACTCAGGTTTGGCCGCGTCTTCAGGTGCTTCGGGGCGTAATGATCCGTGAAGACCATGCATCGCTTCGACTTGAGGTAGCACCTCCAATTCTTGAATGCATGGATCACCACCAACATCTCCTTTTCATGGATTGCATGGTTACGCTCCGCATCTTGTAGCTTGAGTGATGCATACACAATCGGCTATGGCCCCTTCCCGTGATCCTGCATCAGCACCGCCCCAATGGCATAGTCGCTTGCGTCCGTCACCGTGATGTAATCCTTGGATGAATCCAGATGCACAAGGACCGGAGCATCACACATTGCACACTTGAGATCCTCGAAGCTCTTCTTCTCCTTCTCGCCCCATTCCCATTGGTGATCCTTCCGTAGCAGCTGGGTCAGTGGCACACCTTTCTCTGCGTACCCCAGGATGAATTTCCGGTAGTAGTTGACGAACCCTAGGAAAACCTGGATATCACACACTTTGGTTTCGGCCACTGCTTCACTGCTCCCACTTTCTTTGGATTCATACAGAGACCCTTACCGCTCACGATGTGCCCAAGGAACTCCACCTCCCTTTTCTCAAACTCGCACTTGGAGAGCTTTGCAAACAACTTCTCTCTCCGAAGAATGTCCAACACCTACCAAAGATGTTGCTGATGCTCTTCTAGAGTTTGAGAGTATATAAGGATGTCACTGAGGAACACCACCACAAACTGGTCCAAGTGAGGGTGGAAGATCCTGATCATGAGGCTCATGAACGTTGCAGGAGAGTTTGTCAACCCAAACGGCATCACGCGGTACTCGAAATGGTCGTACTGTATCCGAAACCCTATCTTCTCCACATCCTGCTTCGCAATCCGGATGTGATGGTACCCTGAGCGCAAGTCAATCTTGCTAAAGTACTGCGCTCTCCTAAGCTAGTCAAATAGCTCCTCGACCCTTGGCAGTGGGTACCAGTTCTTGATCATTACGTTGTTCAGTGCGCAATAGGCCATGCACATCTGTAGCTCCCCTGTCTTCTTCCTCGCAAAGAGGACTGGTGTAGCATAGGGTGACACAGACGGTCTTATGAACCCTTGCTCCGTCAGCTACTCCAACTGCTTCTTTAGCTCACCCAGCTCATTATTGCTCATGCAATAAGAAATTCACACCGTTAGAGCTTCTCTAGGAACCAACTCAATTCTGTGGTCAATGTCCCGCTTCGGTGGTATATCCTTTGGCAGCTCAGCACAAAACACGTCACTGTAGCTGTCCAACACTCCCTTGACGGCTTTCGACAGCTCTGCCATTGGTTCTTTCTGCTACTTGCCATTTTGTTGCATTACCTCTATTGCCGACACTTCCATGTCCTTAGTTGCTTCCTTCTGCCGCACCCACACGAGCTACACTTGGTCCCCCTTGCGCTGACAGCGCTTAAGTTGCACGTAACTCAATTGCGGCACCTTGCCTGCCTTGGAGTCCTTCTCCTGAGCCCACAATGGCTCTTGCTCTCCGCATTTCTTCACTTTCACCTGGCTGCGTACCCAATCCACAGCAGGATTCCACCGGTATAGCCAGTCACGCCCAAGAATGGACTCATAGGTATCCATCGGACACGTGCAAAAATCCACCTCGCACGACAGCTTGCCGAGATGGACCCTCAAAGGCTTCAGAGGAAATCCGCACTCCAGCTCTCCTTGCACCAACTTGGCCTTAGTTGGTTCCCCAGGTAGCCGAGGAAGCCTCGATCTTTGTACGAGCTTGTTGCTAATGAATGAGTGCAATGCATCGCAATCTAGTAATGCTTTAATCTGCCGGTGAGTCTGGCGCCCCTCGCCTTCTACAGAACCAGCCAATCAAATTTTTGCTTTTAGGAGGATTCCCGCAACGCTCCAGCTTCCTTCGTTCTAGCAATACACTTGGCAGCTCCCTAGTTTTCGAAGGATTTTCGTGGCTGGTGTTCGCTGATGCAGACGAAGCTTTCCCAGCAATAAGCCATTCGCCACTCACTGCTGGTTGTTGTTTCCCTACTGCTTTTTCTTCACATCCTTTTTGTGGTGCCCAGGCTTCCCGCAGATCCAACAGTTCCCACCACTCAGCTTGCTCTGCTGCTAGCCTCCTTGTACTGCGTTGATCTCCATGGGGTCGGTTTGTTGGTGCTTTGCTCAACGCTGAAAACTCTCCTGCTTCTCACAGAAACCCCCTCGATGGTAGCGTAGCGCGTCAACGCACTCAACAGTGGCTATCATCACCCGGAACTCCGTGATGCCACTTAGTGCCAGCGTGCGCTGGATTTCTGCCTTCAAGCCATCATGGTACTTGTCTGCCATCTCAGGCTTGCTCATGTCTTCAATCTCCGAGCATAACGCCAAAAAACGACATGTGTACTTGTGCACAAAGCCGATGTGCTTCAGCTGTTTTAGCTTATTGCGTGCGACCATGGAGGCGTTCATGAGATCAAACCGATCTCTGATGGCTTTCTCAAACTGCTCCCATTTCGTTGGCATGCGAGCTTCAGCTTTCCCCATGCCTGGATGCCACAACACAGCATGTTGCATAGCTACGTTCCCATCTCCACCTCCAGTGGCTAGCATATTCAGCTGCCTCCACCACTCCAATGCTGCTCCACATAGCAGTGTCACCGTGAACAACACACGCACAACATCATTCTCTTGAGGGTGACCCAGATCCCCAAAGTAGTTGTTCTTTGCGAACAACCAGGTCTGCATGCTTGCTCCCTTGACTGAGGGATTGAACAGTTCCAAAGCCTTTGGCTTTGGTCTTGGCGGACTCCTTGGCCAGGCCACCCAAACATGTCCAGCGTCAGTCCCGTCCCGCAGGTCAGCCATCTGCCAAGTGAGCTCCTCATTCTCTAGCTTGAGGGCTCCCAGCTCCTCTACGATCTGCTGCAGGGCCTGCTCCATGGCTTTGGATGAATTTTGGCCGTAGGAGATCCTCTTGGAAAAACTGCCAGCATTTTGGCAGCAATCAAAAACTTTCTAGTAGCAGTTCGGTAGTCCGGGAGGAACATCTGACGTCTTCGAAGTGCGTAGGAGTCACCCGTCATCTCCCGCGCACGCATGCTAGGCCGTGTGGATGCTCTAGAAATGTAAATTATCTCCAGAGGCTGGCTCGTGCGTTGGCTTTGAAGTCTGGTCCAACAATCTCCCTCTCGATCAGCCTCGACGTTGTCGGGTGTACTCCGTGCCTTTAGATCCTTGAAGTTGGTAGATCTCCGGCAGCGCTTCTGTCCAACTCGTGTCTCTGGCTCTGATACCATATGTGAGAGTGTGTGCTCTCTGAAGATTAATCTTTAGTGTGTGGAGAGCACAGTCACAGCAGAAAGATAGACTTGGAAATGTCTGGAAGCCAGATCTGGAATGTACAGGTTAATCAGAATCAACTGAGTACAGGGTATTTATACTGTCCAGCCGGCTAGCCCAGTCCTCAGCCTACTGTTTTCCTAGCTTGCTACAATAAGCTACTTGCACCTGTACTCGGTGCCCTACTTGCACCTAAACTCAGTGCCCTACTTGCACCTAGTGCCTTTTGCGAGAAGTCCCTGGCCGTCGATCGTTCCGATCAACGGTCCATCCTGTCTCTCGGCGAGCCGCCTCGTTGGTCCCATATGCCTCCCGGTGGTGGGTGCGGTCACCGTGTTGGACACGCAACCAGTATTACTGCGACCGTCGCACGGTCGCAGTCACTGTTCCGGGCTCTCCAGTTGACTGCGCTCGATGTCGTGGCCGTCCGTCAAAAACAGCCCCTCGGCGGGTGGCGTGACCGTTACACCACTCACCGCAAGTGTGACACGCAACCTTGCGTTGCGTGTTCGGAACGTCCACCTGCAGTTGCGAGCAAAACACCCTCCTGCGCTGGCGTACACCACACGCCGGTGCAAAGTCTCTTGCTCCCTCCCCCTCCTCCTCCTTGCATCGGAGGTCGAGCGGAGGTGAGCTCCACCATGACCTGGATTTCTGAAAAGCGGAAAAAGGCCTGCATGCCCCCAAAACTCGGAGGAGCCCCGAGTATGCCAGATAAACCAGGGGCACGCTGTTACAATACGAGTTGTATGGGCTAAGTGGAGCTTGGTTGAGTTCAGCCAACCAACCAATAGGTGCTGAAAGAGGTCTAGTAGACCTACGCATGGTCATGAACACGTGGTTTCAAACCAAAAGGTTCGATGTCCGGATCTTGGATTGCATGTATCGACAATGTTGCGGGGATTTACCACCTCGGCAACAACCCCTTTGAAGAGATCACATCCGAACGACATGGGAGGTATTTTGTGGACCTAGACAGTTTTTGCGGCGATGCCCGGTCATGTGGTCGCAAGGACGCTCCTTGCAAAGGGGGAATAGGTGTCACTGTAACAGCTTGTTGAACACGTACCACACGGAATGTGGGAAAATTAATCCTATCTACTCTCTTCCAAAGTGGCATGACATTGTTGACAATGTACGTCCCAAAAGGCATTGACTATGATTAGTCTTTGGTGTTGACTTACCAACACTTGTGAAGAATGTACAAAGATTGTACGTGTCTCATCATGGCAAGAGCCAAGGTATCACACGATCAACATTGGATGTTGTACGCAAATGACTATAATCACAAAAACCACGACTGTGTGGTTGATTGTGCGTGAACGTGACGCAACTGTGTTGCGAATGACAAGAGTTCATACATGCGATCTTTTCTTCACTTCGTGTTGCATGGTTTGCATCATGAAGTACGCGATGATCAAACCACCGTGAGCAAAGACGAACAAGGAATGTTTGAAGAAAATGGGGATGAATGTAGTGTACGGACCATTTCTACGGTTAAAAATGGTCGAAAAATATTTTTCGTGTGCTTCGGGTACTTGAGGCTCAAGTTCCGAGGAGCCAAAAGCCCGGAAAAACATAGTAGCCTAGATTCTCGTTTGACTCTAGCCAATAAATTATCCGTGGCTGGATTCTAGGTGACAGGAGTGCCGCAATGGAAAATCCATCGCGTCACTCCTCCTCCACTCTTAGCTTGGCACTGGGTTCCTGTTCCAGCGTGGCAATGACACGAGGAATGACTACGGTAGGATTATTGTTTTATGTCCATGCCTTTTAACGACAAAGTCAATTCGTTGCACGGTTCGTCTTGGCCAAAATGGGTGAGGCAACCGTTTCACGCAAACTCCCATCCGCAAATTTAGGGTTTTTCATGTTTGCGATCGACTAAGCGCTCGCAATGGAGCAAAAATGCCTTTGCCAAACATCTTTTTTTGGGGTAGAAATAGACCCATTTTCATACATGACAACCACTTTCAAAACCTATCCCAAATTACACTATTTGTTTTGGGGTTTTATTTTGGGTACTTTTGCCGCATACCCACTGTTGCAACTAATGTACACCATACCAATTTCTTACAGAAAAAGAATGGGCAGGCAAATTTGACGGGAAAATGACTACAGCGTCCACCAAAGGCACAAAATAATCTTAAGGGCCACTGGTTAAAATAATACTCCGGATGTCCATTGTGCTAAACATCATATGGGGAACAATGGAGTTATGTGAATACCCACTATGACACTCCACAGAAGTACGCCCGACAACATGAAAAGAAAATCTTAGTCATTGACAAACACCGATAGATCCCGTATGCTAATACTTTTCCTTATTTTAAGATCCATGTATCAAGAGTTGAAATCAACTTACATACTCACGATTATTCTATGTGTATGTCTTTTGTTTCTCTACCTTCGCGTCTCTCTCTCTCTCTCTCTCTCTCTCTCTCCCTCTCTCTCTCTCTCTCTCTCTCTCTCTCTTTCTCTCTCTCTCTCTCTCTCTCTCTCTCTCTCTCTCTCTCTCTCTCTCTCTCTCTCTCTCTCTCTCTCTCTCTCTCTCTTTCACTCTCTCCGCCCTATTTCTCTCTCACTCTCTTTGTGTTTTTATGACTTTTGCAATGCTTAAGAGTCCTCAAACTAGGAAAAAAAACTATATGCACCGGTATCGGTATCAAGCTAGACGGCCACTCAACACTGACGCCGATACCCTGGATAGCCGTGATACCGGCATGAGGGCTCAATGACGGTATCTACTGGCACCGCTGGGACTCCAACGGGCTGGCTGGCGGTAGCAAACTAGCCCATCCACTCCCTCTTCGGCTAGTCCTCATTGGCAAATGCTGACGAGGACTATTGGAATATCGACCGGACGAGGTCTGATCGACATCTCGTCTTTTTTTTGGCGCTCTTCTAATGTCGACAACGTCGACATGAGATATACGTCCAAAACAATTGATGTCGATGTCAACTCGGCATCTACATTTACGATGCAAATAAAGACGTTGAGTCAATGTCGAGTTCTTTTTTTTGTGTGAGGGAGAGATTTCATGACAAAAATTACTCATCCAACCTCGCTCTTTTGTCTTTAACATCGTAGCAAACTAAAGTGAACAGATTGAATAGGACTGTTTAATTGAGCAAATAGGACTGTTTAACTCATTCACGTAACAAACGAGCAGAACAGTCCTCGAACAGGTCAGTAGGCTCAAGGTCTATAGGCCGATTCGAGGACTTCTTTGCTCCTTCGCGTTGCGAACGAGCACATAACGCGACCATGGACAAACACGGTCGCATGATTGTGATGTACACAAAAGATCAACTGCCAATATCTAACGAAGAAAAAAAAAATCTTAAGTGGAAAAAATGATACACCCAATGTTAAATGTACCCAAAACGAGACTACTTGATAGTTGTTGTGATTTGTGACGTTCCTGTCGACCTGTGCAGTTTGCTGTGACCACTCGGCCATGTCCATGCCCGCGCAAATCCCTGATGCAGACCCAAGTGGTACCGATGTCTTGTCTGGTGGTGGACTACCAGCTTGGAGCTGACCGACGGTCGTCCCAGAGCTCTGGACGCTGCCTGGGACCTGCTGCACTTTTCTTGCAGCAGTAGGAGCTTATTGGTGGACAAGCCGTGGGCCCGATTTGCATGTTTTGCATTGTGTATCCACCGTTTGGTGCTGGATGCATGCATGTGAACAGTCGTAGCATCCGGCTTGTAATTTTGCATGTCTAGGTTCACACGGCATAGCGTTCTGACATGTCTACGCTGAGTTATGGCCAAAACAGTGGTTTTGGGCCAGTTTTAGGACAGATATTGTGCTGCCACATGGGATACCCGCCGTGCGCCACGGCAGGTACTTATGCCATGGACCTGTCATTTGTCATTTCTCTCTACAAATGCTATTGAAGCATTCTGACACTTTGCCTTGTGTCCCCTAGCCAAACCCTTGCCGTTGTGTTTACGGCTTGTGACTGTCGTCACCGTTTGACCAGGCACTAACGCCTAATCAGCGGGTGTGTCGCTAGGAAGCTTCCATACATCTTCTCATGGAATCATAGCGGTGAGACAGTTCTCACTGAGCTACGCAGTAGAGACGCAGCAGAGTAGCAGGAGTGAGCATCACCGCTGCAACCGATCCACAGAGACCTCTTGACGTCACCCCTCTGCCGAGGACGTCACCCACCTTCAGCACGTGAGAGAGCATCAGCAGCAGCCGCTAGTAGCAACAGGCAACAGCTGCACCAGGCGGCAGCCGCTAGCAGCTACTCGTATTGGCGCTAGCAACGGCGGCAACAGGCTGGAGATGCAGTAGGCGACGGTGGGCAGCAGTAGTAGCAGTTGCACGCAGCAACAATAGCGTATAGTAGGAGCAGCACACATTAGCCCTTCGTAGCGGCAGTAGGAAGCAGCCATAACAGATGGCGGCAGGCAGCAGTAGCAGCAACAACAAGCAGCACCATGTAGTAGTAGCAGCATCGAGCAACAGTAGCAGCAACGAGTAGTAGCAATATTCATCGCGGCAGCGGCAGTGCGAAGCAGCAGCGGTACGCAACTAGAGCAACGAGTAGTAGCACCGTGGCAGAGCAGCAACGTGCAATTGTAGCAATAGTTGTGCAAGCAGCTGCGCTGCTGCTGTTGTGGGCGCATGCGTAGCAGCGGAGCAGCCAAGCGGAAGCTGCTCTGGAGCTTCCGCACAGCTTTCGCACTACTACGCAAAGCAACCATCCAATATCCGCGAGGGTTGTCAACCCCAAAAAAAAAACACTGTTCTGATGTCAAAATTTCCTTGCTAACATCATCAGGTCCGTGTTGACGTCAGCACCTGCCTTAGTCAGACTTTGGGGTCGGAAAGTAAAAAATTGCCAGCATTTCAACTGCTCGAGAACCGTTGATGGTTCTGAAATCCGACCGGTTTGACGTCCCAGTCCATACTCAGCGTCGACATGGCTTCGACTGTTCACAAGGGCAAAGTACCACCAGATCCCTCCTCCTCCTCCTCAGGGGTCATGAGCCCATGTTTGCAGGCCATTGCAGACTTGCGGAGTCAGCGGGATGAGACGCGTCGTCAGTAGCAAGAGCAGACTGATGCCATACGTGCGCTCACTGATCTTATTCGTGGTCAGTCCACGGCCCCACAAGACATCCGGGGGAGTCGGCGGTGCCATACCTTCTGCACAGCAATCAACATCTACACCAAGGAGAGCAGTATGACAAGACTCGCCACTTTTAGATTCTTTGGATGAGCACCCTGACATGCCAGGTATGGAGGATGACACCCACGAGAGGGGGACTTGCATGATTTAGGAGCGTCTCTGCCATCTTCAGATGCGATCCGGTTCCCTGTTCCCAGAAATCCAATCCTCGCCTGATCCTGAGGGATCAGCTGGTATGTTTCCACATCCCGGTGTCTTCCCCATCCCTCCTCTTATTCAGCGTGTGGTTGCTCTCACTACAGAGCGGAAACCCCAGTACTTCGAGACACTGTCTCCACGCTTTGTAAGCGAGGACGGCTTTGACTGCTGGGAGACTCTCTTCCAGGTCAGGGCCACTTCAAAGAGGGTATGGCCCTATTATCACAGTCCATATCAAGTTACGGACCGCGCTCAGGTACTGACAGCGGCTGGGGCGATGCGTGGACCCCTTTACGCCATTCTGCGCAAGACTATTGTGGACTTTTACCCTTTCTTTGGAGAGGCCGGCGCGGGCGTGGGTGCTGATCCACGTGGGGCCTGGGACTTGGCACTGTCCCTGCTTTTTGTAGAGACGCAGGCCACCCGTGTGGCTCACATTCGCGGTTTCCAATCCCTTTGTCAGGGACCTGTCGAGTCTGTAGCTGATTATTGGCGGTGTGCCAGGCGTATTTACACGCACCTTGGGACTTCAGGATGTACATAACTATGGGCACTTTGCACGCTCATGATCGGAGTCTGTCTTGAGCACACAGACATCTTCTCGGGGTACAGCGATGCCGTGCTCAAGCCCTTCTCCACCTCTCTTTAGCTTATTCCTTGGACACGTCAGCTCTTCCTCCAAGTGACTTCCATGCGCAAGGCATCCGTTGTCCATCAAGAGACTTCCCTTCCTGCAGCGGTCATTGCATCGCCATCCACCCCCCTCTTGCAAACCACTTCCTCATCCTCTGGCACACCCTCCTCTTCCTTATCCACCCCGGCTATCCCAACTCACATGCACGGTGTGGCAGCCGCAGCACAGAGGAAGAAGGGTAAGAAGAGGCGTGGTTTGGGCCAGCAATAGTCGCAGTAGCAGCAGTCATCGGGCGGTCACAGTGGACGTACTGTCCAATGCTACAATTGTGGAGGCACTCATCGCTATATCCAGTGCCAGCAGCCGTTGGACTGGGCGCGACACTCACGGTCTTTAGGCTGCACATGCACAGCAAATTGCGTCGAGCACCACAGCCTCCAAATTTACGGCGACCACAACAACAACAGTTCCTGCTTCCTCACCGGCTAGCACTAGCGACCTGGACCCACGTGATTACACCATCGCCTAGCTCTGTCACCTTCTGGTGCTTCGCTTTAAGGGAGGTGCGTGTGTGCTCTCACAGCCGGGTGGTTCACAGATTCTTTGTTTGTGTGTTCTCGTCACTTGTGATGGCTTGTGTGGGGGGGCACAGCTAGCATGTGATGACGATGTGCCTGACGGTACCGATTGGATTCATGAGTCTCACCTCTGTGCCCTTCGTCATTCCTCCTCACTTGTTGCTCAGTGCCCAACAAGGGCCGAGTGTTCCATTGCCCGCTGTACAATGACGTCATCTGGTCGTGATCTCGGTGGCACTTGGATCATCGATCCTGTTGCCACTCATCACATGACCTGTCGTCGTAGTGACTTTGTTGTTCTCGGTCCTCTTGCGTCTGTTCGCTTCATTCGCACAAGCTATGGTCAGTCCTTGCCAGTCCAGGGTGTTGGGGTTGTGTGCTTTGATGGTCCGTCTGGCCCCTTGTATCTCTCCGAGGTGCTTTTTGTGCCTCACCTTGAGTTTAGCTTGCTTTGTGTGCGTGCCTGCACACTCATGGGACTCTCTGTGGAGCACACTGCAGACTCCGTGACTGTGAAAGCTATTGATACTCGTTTTATTGTTCTTTGTGCATCCGTTGTGGATGATCTGTATCGTGTCTCTCGGATTTCTTCTTGCTCCCCCTCCCCTCTTGCTCGTGTGTTTGTCACTGGTGTTCTGTTGCTGAGCACCAACAACCGCGACATTGTCACCTGTGGCATGTGGGCTCCAACACTGTGTCAAAGCTCATTCGGACAGAACCCATACTCGGTCTTGACATGGCTTCTTTTAGGAAGCCCCCCAAGACCGATTTTCTTCTCTGCGATCGAGTAAGATGCATAGTTGCACCTACCCGGACTCCCATTCTTGCGCACTTCGCCCTCTTGAGTTGGTCAATTTGGACCTTCTCAGTCCTCTTCTTGTGGAGTCTCTGTCCAATCGGGGCCGATCCTTTCTGACCTTGACTGATGAATTCACTCGGATGCGGTAGGTCTACAGCCTGCGGCAGAAGAGTGACGCCACTCTTGGAGTTTGCCTCTGACTAGTGATGGCTGAGTGTCAGTCCCGCCACATGCTGCATACCTTCCGCTCGGATCACGGCGGCGATTTTCTTGGCGAGATGGACAGTTCCTTCACCGAGCACATGGTTTTTCACCAGGTCTCCGCTCCTGCTACTCCTCAGCAGAACACTATCTCTGAGCGCTGGAACCGCACCATGGAGAATGCGATTCGCGCTATGCGGTTCAAGTGCGGTCTCCCGAAATCCTTCGCACTTGAAGGATTTGCCTACATGACGTGGGTCTGGATCCGCCTCCCGCACGGCCCCTTCCGGACCACGTTACACCGTACGAGCTCTGGTTTGGCAACCGTGCCAATCTGTGTCTCGCTCGTGTCTAAGGGTCTGTGGATTCTGTGTGGTACACCAAGGACCAGCAAGGATCCAAGTTCTTCCCACGGGATCACTTGTGTTCCTTCGTGGACATCTCCTCGAGGTCCAAGGCCTGGCAGTTTTGGGACCCCATCCATAGTCGCATCGTTGAGTCCCGTGACATGCTCTTCTTTGAGACTCTCACCTACTGTGATCTGATTTGATCACATCGCTGTCTGTCACGCACGTTCCTACGTGTGACGCTTCTCCACGAATGGTGGAGTCTGGCCCTGAGAGCACCTCGCGCCCGGCTAATGTGTCCAATCGAGCCCCGTCCAGTTCTCGGTCTCCGGCTCTTGATGACCCAGCAATCATCGCTATCGGCCCAGGGACCTATCCAACATAGCTGGCTTCTACCCCTGTTCCCACGCACCCCATGGGTACACATGATTCTGTACCTGTGTCCACCAGTACTCCTGCCTCTGTGCGTGATCCTGCCTTGACTCCTACTCCTACTGTCACACCCAGTCCTGTGTCTTCCACACACACATCTCCTCGTAGTGCATCACCTGCTCCTCTGCCTTAGCCCTCACCAGCGATGGTTGTGCCTGTCTTTGAGCCTGAGTTGAGCCACTCGATCCTACATTACTCGCGTGAGCCCGGCGGTCGTCTATGACCATTGGTCTCCGAAGTCCAGCGAGTGTCAGGTCTCGCATCCAGGCGCTCCACTCACCGCATCACGAGTGGAGATCCCGGCGCAAAGGCCCTAAGGCCTTAGTGTCTGCACTGATGACACAGAGGTACATCCTGCATGTCCTGTAGGGCACGATCTTGTCACTCGCGAGTTTCATATTGCCTATAATGCAGCAGCTGACCTTGTGGTTGTCAAGCCCAACACTAAGGCGTGTGCACTTGCCACTTAAAGCTTTCCCTCCATGGTGCCTGATCCGTGTACAATGAAGGAAGCTCTCCCATCAGAGGATGCAAACGCCTGGCAACCTGCCTGCGAGGATGAGCTTTGCGTCATCGAAGAGCACAGAGTTTATGAGCTAGTCGCCCTTCCACCTGGGAGGAAGGCTATTCAGGTCAAGTGGGTCTTTTGCAAGAAGGTGAAGCCGGATGGCTCACTAGAACGCCACAAGGATCGCTTGGTCGTCAAGGGGTACTTTCAGATCAAGGGCATCGATTGCATTGACACCTTTGCCCCTGTTGCCCGCATGACCTGAGCTCGCGCTCTATTCGGTATAGTGGCTCAGCATGACTTGGAACTACACTAGATGCACATGGACAATGTGTTCCTCCATGGCTCTCTGGATGAGGAGATTTACGTGGCTCAGCCACCAGGTTTTGAGGATGGTGACAAGTTTTGGCGCTTGCGCAAGTCCTTATACGGCCTCAAGCAGTCTCCTTGGTGTTCAAACTAGGAGATCACTGGCACCCTGACTCGTGCAGGATATGTACAAAGCAAGGTAGATCCCTCTCTGTTTATTCGACCGACGCCTGAGCTGTTCACCGCCAACCTTGTCTATGCGAATACCTTTTGACCGCGTCTCCTTCCATGGAGGCCATGGAGGAGGCCAAGGCGTTCCTTCGGACTACCTAATGGATGAAGGATCTTGGTCTTCCAGCAGTGTTTCTTGGTATGGAAATTGTGCGAGACCGCATACATCGGACACTTTCGTTGCATAAGGCCCGATGCGCACGTGTTGTGAAGGAGCGCTTCATTGACCTCCTTGGCGTAGTGCCCACGGCCTCCACACCTCTCACACCTAATAGGCAGGATGCCCTAAAGGTGGACGATCCCACACAATTGGGGGAGACAGTGGATGTGACCTTGTACCTCTGCCTCATCGAATCTCTGATACACCTGGACACTACCACATGTCCCAACATCGCCTTTGTTGTCAACCTCCTTGCACAGTTTTTGCAGGCTTCACGTACTAGAGCCCTTCATGTGGCTGAGCGAGTGGTGTGGTACGTGGTCTCTACAACGTACCTCGGACTCTGCTTTCACCGGCAATGTTCATTGGTTCTTGACGGCTACACCGACAGCGACTGGGCCTGGATTCTAGATGGACGCAGTGGCACCGGTTACTTGTTCCTGTTTGGTGATACCGTTGTGTCCTGGCGGAACGAGAAGCAGGATTGTATTGCACGGAGCTCGTTAGAAGGTAGAGTATGTTGCTCTAAGTGTAGGGGCTGGTAAGGCAGTGTGGCTGCAAAGCCTGTTCCTTGAGCTGGGTCAGTCAGTTTCTGCCATTGTGCTTTGCTACGACAACGAGAGTGCTCTTGCCATGCGGAGAACTCTAGTGTCTTTCACACTCGCACAAAGCACATCGCAGTTGAGTATCACTTTGTGTGTGATCTGGTGGAGCGACACGTGATCTCTGTCACATGGGTTGGCATTGACATGCAGCGTGCCGACTTCATAACGAAGGCACTGGCACGCGTGAAGTTTCTGGTGGCCATTCGTTATGTCGGACTTCGCCCCTTGCCTGAGAGTGGTTGAGTGCGGGGCGTGTTGTTGTCTTTTTCACGAATGTTTCTGCACTCGTTGGTGAACTAGATTGAGTGCTGCATGTGTATGGACATGCATACCATCGGGTCATGCGGGAGTGTTGTCATTTGTGACGTTCCTGTCAACCTATACAGTTTACCGTGACTTCTCAGCCGTGTCCATGCATGTGCAGATCCCTGATGCGGACCGAGGTGGTACCGGTGCGTCGTCTCATGGTGTATTACCGCCTTGGAGCTCACCGACAACCGTCCCATAGCTCTGGGTGCTGCGTGGGACCTGCTGTAGTTTACTTGTAGCATGTAGGAGTTTATTAGTGGACTGGTCGTGGGCCCGATTTATAAGTTATTGCATTGTATGTCCACCGTTAAATGACGGATGCATGCATGTGACCAGTCATAGCGCCCGACTTGTCATTCTGCACGTCTAGGTGTTGTGATGTGAGTTGTTTCCGTCCATTTGTACAGCTTACTGTGACCACTCGGTCGTGTCCATGCTTGTGCAGATCCGTGATGCAGGCCCAGCTGCCGCCGGAGCACTCATGGTTGGTGGATCCATCCACCAACAGCTGCCAGACGACTGCCACAACGTCCCGGGTGCTTGCTGGGGTGCTGTGCAGATGTTTTGCAGACACTAGAGTTTTCCCGGTGGACTGGCTCTCGAGCCTGATTTGCATGTTTTGCATTTTCTGTCCACCAATTGATGCCGGACTTGTGCGTGTGACCAGTCGTAGCGTCTGGCTCAAGATTCTGCATCTCTAGGTTCAGACGGTGTTGAGTTTGGATGCCTGTGCGCGGAGTTGCGGCCAAAACAGTGGTTTTGAGCCGGTTCTAGGACAAACTAACATTGCCGCATGCGTCACCCGCCGTGTGCCGCGGCAGGTATTTTGTGCTGTGTGCTTGTCAGTTGTCATTTCTCTGTGCATCACTAAGCTATTGGAGCTTATGAGACTTTGCGTGTCTCCCTAGCCTGATCCTTGTTGTTTCTTGCACCTGCTAGCTTGCTAGTGCGCCAGCTGACTGGACAGTGTTGCCACATCAGTAGTAGCAAGGTTAGGAAGCCTCCTAGCAATTTCTCTTGGTATTAGAGCAGCAAGTCCTCTCTCGCTGAGCTGCAACGTAGAGACACAGCACCGGCAGCAGCAGTGAGAGTCACCGCCGCCGCTACATCCTGGGACCCGTCGCAACTGACATTAGCAGCAGTGACGTCACCATGAAATCGCCACCACCGTAGGAAGTGGAGCTACGGCAATGACGATATCGAGCAGCCACGCCGGTCAGCAGCAGCAGCACCGGGTGGCAGCTGCAGTCGTGTCTGGCTCCCAGCCTGTAGAATAAAA
Organism: Penium margaritaceum; assembly: GCA_023375785.1. Lineage (NCBI taxonomy): Eukaryota > Viridiplantae > Streptophyta > Zygnematophyceae > Desmidiales > Peniaceae > Penium > Penium margaritaceum. Next base: position 13,791 of record SZWC01010431.1, on the reverse strand, counting down.
AAACAAGGAGTAGCTGCTCGCAGCAGCAGCTTGTGGCGGCGGCTACGAGCAATTGCAGCGCGCAACGGCGGCAGCAGCTTGCAATAGCAACGACAACAGTAACTGCGAGCAGCACCAACAACGAAGCAGCAGCAGCAAAGTAGTAACGGCATTGCAGCTGCTGTAGTGACAGCAACAACAGCGTTAGCAGCAGTATTGCAACAGTAGCAGCGGCTACAGCAGTGTAGTAGCAGACCCGCCATAGCAATAGCGGCGGCCTTGCGCAGCACTGCTGCTGTACTGCAGTGCTGCGTAGTAACGCAGAAACTGCGCAGCATTGCATAGGCCTGCGTGGTACTGCACAGGCCTGCTCAGCCCCTACGCAGCCGCGAGCAGGGGGTGATGAGGTCACCCCCACCGGTCATGCGAGTTCGTGTGACCTCCACAAAAAAAGCTTACGTAAAAAACGCTAGCAAAAAAACGCTAGCGGTTTTTTGCTTATGTAAAACACGCTCACGTCAGCATAGTCAGTGCTGACGTCAGCAATTTTGGGATCAAAACGTCAAAGTTTTTTAACGTTTCAATTCCTCGAGAAACGCTGTCAGTTTCTCGTTTGGAGGATTTCTTACGTTCGGCCCCATACTGAGCATTGCGATGGCGCCAGTCCGTGACAAGAGCAAAGGGCTAGTTGACCCCTCTTCCTCCTCTTTGGGCGTTATGAGTCCGCGGTCGCACTCCCTCATGATCGACGAGCTTCGTCAGTCGCAGGACGAGATATGCCGTCAGCAGTAGAGGCAACCCGACGCTTGCAGGAGATCACGGAGTTACTACGCGGTCGATCGATGGCTTCACAGCAGCCACCTGGAGGATCTACTGGAGCTGCACCATCTGCCCAGTAGTCTACACCCTACACAGTGCCACGGCCTCAGCACCACTCATCACAGGTTCACACCTGGGACGAGGAGGAGATTGAGGATGACTCACGCAAGTACGAGATTTGTGTTCTTGAGGAGCGCATCCGTGAGTTATGTCTGGGATCGCAGCCTCGCACTCCACCACCTTCTCGCCGTCAGGATCAGCCACGTCGTTCAGCAGGGTTCACCTTTGGTGGTGTTTCCCTCACTGGTGGGCTCCCCATACCCCATCCACCATCTCCCGAGCCTCAGGTCGCCCTCCCTACGGAGCGGCGATCGAAGGACTTTGAGACACCTCCACCCTGTTACGATAGCCATGAGGACTTTGATTGTTGGGAGACCCTATTTCAGGTGTGGGCCGATTCTGAGAGTGTCTGGCCCTACTACCACAGCCAGTACCAGACCCGCGACGCTCACCAGGTCCAGACAACAGCAAGAGCAATGCGCGGTCTGCTCTACGCCATGCCGCTGGAGACTGTGGTCGACTTCCGACCTTTTCTCGGTGAGACCGAGACCGGGACTGGAGTAGATCCACGTCAGGGCTGGGAGCTGGCCCTGACACTTCTCGCTGCGGAGACCCATGCCACGAGGGCGGCCCGACTACGTGAGTTTCACTCCCTCCGTCAGGGTCCTACAGAGCTTGGAGCTGACTACTGGAAGCGCGCCATGCGCCTTTACACTCGCCTTGGGACCGGTGGCGGGGCGTAATTGTGGGCACTCAACACCATCATGATGGGGGCGCATTTGGACCACGTGAAGCTCTTTACAAGCTTCGATCGTGTGGCTCTTTTTGAGTCGTCAGAGTCACTACAGCTTCTTCCTTGGGCCCATTGCTACTTCATCCAGGCCACATCGGCTCATGAGGCTGCCATCTTCCATCAGCAGAGTCCACTTGTTACAGCAGTGACTGTGACCCCTCCTACGCCTCTGTCCCAGCTCATCAATCCCACCTCCACCGCTTCCTCTTCCTCCTCCTCTACCCCAAGCGGCCACACTCGGGGCATTGAAGCGGCCGCACAGGGGAAGAAGGGGAAGAAGCGACGCGGGAAGGGACAGCAGCAGCAGCAGGCGCCGGCGAGTCCTGGCACTAGACTTTCTATCCACTACTACAACTGTGGAGGCGCTCACCGCTATACAGAGTGTGAGCAGCCCCTTGACTGGACTCGGATCATGTGCGGCCTTCAGACGGCACACACGCAGCGGACTTCCTTGAGTGACACACGGACTGGTCGCGCCACGACCATGAGTGCAGCAGACACATCCGTTTCACCAGGCGGCAGCGATGATGTGGACCCTGGAGATTGCACGATCGCGGAGCTTTGTCAGCTGCTGGAGCTTCGTACTCAGGGAGGTACGAGTGTGTTGTCACACCCGAGTGGTCTCCACACAGCTTGTCTTACTACGTCTATTGCTCGTGATGATGCTTGTGGTGGAGCCATGTTGGCTTGCGATGAGGATTGACCTGACAGTACCGACTGGCTTGACGAGTCACAAATGTGTGTTGTTCGTCGTTGTCCTGGGTCCTCTGCTGAGCGTCCAGCAGAGGCAGAGTGTTTTGTGGCACGTTGCTAAGTGTCAACGACCGGTCGTGAGCCGAGTGGCACCTAGATTATTGACTCTGGGGCCACCCATCACATGACGTGTCGTCGTAGTGACTTCGTTGTGCTCGGTCCCATTGCGTCCGTTTGGTCTGTTTGCACACAGTCTGGTCAGTTGTTGCCTGTGCAGGGAGTTGGGGTTGTGCGGTTTGATGGTCCGTCTGGCCCCTTGTACATTTCTGATGTGCTCTTTTTCCCTGCTATTGAGCTCAGCCTACTCTCTGTTCATGCATGCACCAGGATGAGTCTCACTGTTGAGCACTCTGCTAACTTTGCCACAGTGACTGCTCTTGACGCACGCGCCATCATGCTTTGTGCCTCTGTTGTTGATGACCTGTATCGTGTGTCTTGTTGCATTCCCTCTGTTTCTTCTCCCCCTCTCTCCTCTGCGTGAGTGTTTTTCACCGGTGTTCTCTCTCCTAAGCACCAACGCTTGTTACATCATCGCCTCTGCCATGTGAGCTCATACACTGTGTCCAAGCTCATTCGAACTCAGCCAACCCTCGGTTTGGACGTGGCTTCTTTTGAGAAACCGCCCAAAACTGACTGTCTTTTTTGCGCCTAGGGTAAGATGCATCGCTGCTCTTATCCTAACTCCTCCTCCCGGGGACTGTGCCCACTAGAGTTGGTCCACTCGGACCTTCTCGGTCCTCTCCCAGTCGAGTCCCTCTTTGATCGGGGTCGGTATGCTCTCACCCTGATTGATGACTTCACCCGGATGCGGTGGGTCTACAGCCTCCGCCACAAGAACGATGCCGCATTGGCGATCCGCCTGTGGCTTGTGATGGCTGAGCGTCAATCTCGTTACACCCTGCACACGTTTCGCTCAGATCATGGTGGCAAGTTCTTAGGCGAGATGGATGCGTACTTTGCCGAGCACAATATCTTTCACCAGCTTTCCGCCCCTGCTACACCACAACATAATGGTGTGTCTAAGCGTTGGAACCGCACCATGGAGGATGCGGTTCGCGCTATGCGGTCTGAGTGGGGTCTATCGGAGTCCTTTGCCTTTGAGGGCTTTTCCTACATGACGTGGGTCTGGAACCGCTTGCCGCTTGGTCCACTTCCAGACCATGTCACGCCGTACGAGTTGTGGTTCGGCCATCGTGCTGATCTCCATCTCGCTCGCGTTTGGGGGTCCCTTGCCTATGTCTGGTACACCAAGGACCAGCAGGGGTCCAAGGTCTCACCTCGGGGACGCATGTGTACCTTCCTCCGCATCTCCCCGCGGTCAAAGGCCTGGCGCTTTTGGGACCCTGCTAGCCATTGCATTGTCGAGTCTTGAGATGCTCTCTTCTTTGAGGCTCTCACCTACCGCGACTTGTCCAGCATTCTGTCACTGGCCGCCGACCACGTCCCTACTTGTGTGGCCTACCAGCGGATGGGGGGGTCTAGTCCCGGGAATGGGTCCGTCTGGGCCTCCTCACATGTGGTCCGGTCTCTGGCTGCTGACAATCCGGCCATCGTGGCTGTGGGTCCTGTAGCCTCATCAGTTCCCTCTGGGACACCTGATCCCATGCCGGTGTCAGACCCCTCTGGCGCACCCGATCTCGTGCAAGTGTCGGTCCCCTCTGTCACACCTGATCCAGTGCCGGTGTCAGACCCCTCTGGCACACCCGATCTCGTACCAGTGTCAGTCCCCTCTGCCACACCTGATCCCGTACGCGTGTCAGTCCCCTCTGGCACACCTGATACCGTGCCTGTGTCAGCCCCTGTGTCACACCCCCTCCAGTGCATGCACCCCTCTCCCGTACAGCTCTGGCTCAGCAGCCTTCAACAGTCTTCGACCATTGGCCACTAGGGCTCAGCGGACTGCAGACTCAGCGCCCAGGCACCCGACTCGTAGTGTTCAGAGTGGCGAGCCTGGCACGAAGGCCCTTGCCTTGAGTGTCCAGGCAGACTACATTGAGGTGCACCCACTATGTCCTGTTGGCCACGAGGTGGTCTCTCAAGAGTTCTTGGTCGCTTGCGATGCCGTAGCCAACCTTGTCCTGGTCAGACCGAGTCCGGAGGCATTTGTCGTTGCCACCCGGAGCACTCCCTTGACGGCGCCTGATCCAGGCACGTTGAAGGAGGCACTCTCAGCTCACGATGCAGACCTGTGGCATGCTGCTTGTGAGGATGAGCTGAGAGCCATCCGTGAGCACGGTGTCTATGAGCTTGTTGACAGGCGGAAGGCTATACAGGCCAAGTGGGTCTTTCGTAAGAAGGTGAAGCATGATGGCACACTGGATCGCACCAAGGCTCACTTGAAGGCCAAGGGGTTCTCGCAGGTTGAGGGAGTAGATTTCATTGACACCTTTGCACCTGTTGGCCGCATGACCACCGCTCGCGCTCTGTTTGGGGTTGTTTCTCACCAGGACTGGGAGCTGCACCAGATAGCCGTGAACAACATGTTCCTCCATGGCACCTTAGAGGAGGAGATCTACATGGTCCAACCACTGAGATTCGAGGTTGGTGACAAGGTGTGGCGCTTGCGCAAGGCCTTGTAAGGCCTCAAACAGTCACCCAGTTGCTGGAACTTGGAGATCATCGGCACACTGACACGTGCTGGTTACGTACAGAGTGACGCTGACCTGTCCCTCTTTCTCAGACGGACAGCTGAGGGCTACACCGCCATCCTACTCTACGTGGAAGACCTCTTGATTGTGTCTCCTTCTATGGAGGCCGTGAAGGAGGCCAAGGCATTTCTCCAGGCTGCCTGCAGGATGAAGGAGCTTGGTCCTGCAGCTGTGTTCCTCGGGATGGAGATCGTGCGTGATCATCAGCGAAAGACACTCTTGTTGCATCAGGCACGTTACGCTCGCGTTGTGGGGGAGCGGTTTGCTGATCTCTTGGGTGCAGTTCCTACAGCCTCCACCCCCATCACACATGACGGGCAGGATGCTTTGAAGGTGGATGATCCCGCAGACCTGGGGGAGACAGTGGACGTGACCCTGTACTTGCGCCTGATTGGCTCGTTGATGTACTTGGCCACTACCACACGGCCCGACATTGCCTTTACCGTCAACCTCCTTGCACATTTTTCACAGTGTCCTTGGGCGAGAACCCTTCATGCGGCTGTGCGAGTGGTGCGGTATGTGGTGTCCACACCGTACCTCAGACTCTGCTTTCGACGGCAGCGTTCGATGGTAGTCGACGGCTACAAAGACTGTGATTGGGCGTGGAGTCGTGATGGGCGTAGTCGGACAGGCTACCTGTTCCTGCTTGGTGGTACCGCTGTGTCGTGGCGCAGTGGCAAGCAGGGTTGTATCGCACGTAGCTCATCATAGGCCGAGTATGTTGCTCTCGGGGCTGGGGCTGTTGAAGCGGTGTGGCTGCATCGTCTCTTTTGGTGAGTTGCGTCAGTCTGTGCCTTGCATCGTTCTGCGCTGTGACAACCAGAGTGCTCTTGCCATTGCAGAGAACTGTGGTGTGTTTCATGCACACACAAAGCACATTGCTGTTGAGCATCACTTTGTGCGTGATCTTATGGAGCGACAGGTGATGTCCGTCATCTGGGTCGGTACCGACATGCAGCGCTCTGACTTCTTGACCAAGGCACTTGCGCCTGGAAAGTTAATGGTGGCCATTCGTTCTGTCGGGCTACGCCCCTTGCCTGAGAGTGGCTGAGAGTGGGGAGTGTGAGCATGGACTGTTGAGCATCCTGTTGTGCACCTGTGTCAGTTCTGCACGTGTATGGACATGCATACCATCAGGTCATGGGGAAGTGTTGTGATGTGAGTTGTTTCCGTCCATTTGTACAGCTTACTGTGAACACTCGGCCGTGTCCATGCTCATGCAGATCCGTGATGCGGGCCCAGCTGGCGCCGAAGCACTGACGGTTGGTGGATCCATCCACTAGCAGCTGCCAGACGACTGCCACGACGTCCCGGGTGCTTGCTGGGGTGCTCTCCAATTTTTTTGCAGCAGCTAGAGTTTGCTCGGTGGACTGGCTCTCAGGCCCGATTTGCATGTTTTGCATTGTCTGTCCACCGATCGATGCTGGACTTGCGCGTGTGACCAGTCGTAGCGTCCGACTCAAGATTTTGCATCTCTAGGTTCAGACGGTGTTGAGTTTGGATGCCTGTGCGTGGAATTGCGGCCAAAACAGTGGTTTTGAGCCGGTTTTAGGAAAAACTGACACTGCCGCGTGCGTCACCCGCCGTGTGCCGCGACAGGTATTTATGCTGTGTGCTTGTCAGTTGTCATTTCTCTCTACATCACAAAGCTATTGGAGCTTATGAGACTTTGCGCGTCTCCCTAGCCTGATCCTTGATATTTCCTGCACCTGCTTGCTTGCTAGTGTGCCAGCTGACTGGACAGTTTCGCCACATCACCAGCAGCAAGGTTAGGAAGCCTCCTAGCAATTTCTCTTCGCTACGTTGTACAAATAGCATAGCGTTCTGAGTTACGGCAAAATAGTGGTTTTGGGCTGCGGTGAAAATGCCGATTACCCCCTGTTTTGTCACCATTCACCCTCATCCGTCCCTCTGTCGGAACAATAAGCCTCATTCACCCCTCTGTCGGAACGATACGCCCCATTCGCCCCTCCGTTGGAGCGATAAGCCTGATCCGCCCCTCCGTCGGAGAGATAACCTGATCCGCCCCTCAGCCAGCATGATAAACCTTGTTCGCGCCTACCCATGAACAATAAGCCCCATATACCCCTGGAGCGGGTTTCGATGTAAAACCGTTGAAAATGACGGAAAAGAAGCCTAATATACCGAAGGTTTGTGATGTGACGCAACATTGTAAGCGGAACGGAACCTTAAGTGCTTGGGTCTGCGTACAGGCTCGGCATGGTACAGTTTCGGCACCTGCGCCTCCCTGCTTCGGCGTGCAGTCGGCCACACATGACGGCTAGTTCTTTTCAACTGCATAGTCATGTTATTTGCGATGTCAAACTCGTATATATGCATATATAACTGGTTTAAGGGTTCGGTCACAATACACCCAGTTTTTGGAACTACATAGCTGATATACCAATGTCGGAAAAAGGATAACGCATATGACAACGTCGTAAAAAAGTAACGCATATGCCAATGTCGCACAGAAAAACACGCATATGACAATGGCGTACATAAAGTAACGCATTTGCCAACGTTACATAGAAAATACCTGAGGAACCCAGAAACGCTAAAAAGAATGTCATGATCCTACCACATACCATGTAGCATTGATGCATGACATGATTTTTGTCACTCACTATGTCTCAGACGAATGCACCATTGCACTTTTTCCATGTCAGGTCCAAAACACATGCTCTGATCGAGCATGAAAAAAGGGTTGACGGCTGGTTGATTTTGTTGCGGAGGCTGGGCGGATGGTTGCTTTTGTAACGCAAGGTGGGCGGATGGTTGCTTTTCTTCTGAACCACGGGCGGACCGTTACTTTTCTTCCGAACGACGGGTGGATGAGAATCACACTTTGCGTTTTATGGGTATATGAGCTATTTCACCCCTGGCTGGTTTAATCGCAATCGACTACTACCTTCTCCCGTACTCAAGAGTACAATGAGCAAACCCTCTTGCGACATGTCCAATGTTCGAGATACGTGTCCTCTGCCACCGTTGCAGCACTGGGGTGGCCGTGTTGAAGCGGTGTACGGTCTTTGTGGAACCGTGATGATCCCCCCCCCCCCCGCCCATGGATCACGGAACTGCGGTGGCGGAGCGGGCACAGATAAAGCGCGCATGGGACATCATCGACCAAAATACACCCGACGACCCATACACCATGTGTTGGCAGTTGGGCATGAAAGCACCTCATGCCCAACCGTTGTTCTGTCCACCCAATTGGGCGCCATGGATCTCGATCTGGCCACTTCCATGTTCACGGTTGTGATTAACGTCATCCTTTACCTCATGTCTTTACTGAACTTCATAACAATATGCAGGGGATTGTTGAATAAAGTGTTTCCATGAAAATGAAGAATGTACCACCCTTTTCCTCATTATTGGTGTACATTAATGCAATGGAATGTCCTCTATTGTAGATTACTTCTGGCAGTAGTAAAGAACAATGTAACTGTCAAATGAGGACATGATATGCGTACAATTGCACCATTATACTGGATCTTTTGGGCTCAAGTACCTTCAACTTTGATGTTCAATACTCCCACCTCACTGTTGTTATAGTAAGCAACATCATAAGTGAAAGGTCACCTCTTCAACAACGTATGGTAAGGTTGTAGAGCAATGTACCATCCTCAGTAGGACACTTCATGAAAATTGTACCGATGAAATCATTTCTTCCTTCCTTAATGAATGATGTACTTACTTCCCATGTGGTGGTTGTGCATCCTATAACAGGCAGTGTCATGTCGTGTTTATTGTGGTATGTGAAGGTTATCCTTAAGAAAGAATGAAATGGATTTTGACTTATTCTTATGATGTTGAAAGAGAAGCAGTCATTTTAACGCTATGAACAGACTTTATGTCAGTAGCATTACCTAATGAACACTCACATGTACACTTCACGTACTTCTGGCACTACTTGGTAATGAACTTGGCACTTCACATGACCAACCTTGCACAAGGGACTTGGATTGAGTACAATCAATTAAGGAAATGTCAAATACTAAACACCACAGCCAGTGAACGTGGGGTACGTAATCTCCTCGAAGAGTTCACGACTCAATCCCCGGAGAAAATGAACAATGTCACAGACAGGACACAGTTGCTCCCATGGCTGACAGTGTTCAACATCGTAGAAGACCTCGGCCTCAGTGTCTGAATCTTGGCAGCCATGTCTGCTTCTCAGAACATGCACACTACTAGCCCTCCTCCCCACATGCAATGAAATACTGTGTCTATGCCTAACTCTAACCTTCTGCCTAACCCAAAACCCCCCCTCTCCGGGTGAACTGTGAGCCGCCTCTCACTATGGTGTGCTCAATCTTTACAGTCCAGCAACTTCATCCTGCACATGAACAAAACCAAGTATTAGTCATGACGAACACCCTTAACCGATGACAGTTCCATGAAAGTGTGTATAACAGGGCATGACGACAAGCAGAACTAAATACCTCACTGTGCCTCCTCTGGCTCCTCCTCGTACATCTCCTGCCACTCTCTCTCCTCCTCATCCAACTGCTGGGTGTGCTCATCCTGCATCACCGTCTCACCATCATCACCAAGAGGAGGGGAGTATGCACCAGAGTCATCACTTTCAGCACCAACATCATCATCATCCTCTTCATCCCTGGGCGGAGCCTCGGGATCGTACTCCACGTCACCACTGGCATACGATGCAAGTGGAGCATCCACAGCTGTGGAGGCAGTTGTACATGCCTCCAAGGCTGCTACGGCCTGTGCAGCAGCAACCTCTAGACGTCCATCATACCCCCTTCCTGTAGCCTGTGCAGGGCTTGGAGTAGGCGGGTTTTTGCAACGTGTCCTGGTGTGGCCTTTTTGCCCACACCGTTGGCAAATGAAGTTTTTCTTCCGCAGCGTCTCATGGTCTTTCCTTGCACTGGTCGGGCGTCCCTTCCCACGCCTTGGTCCCGGTTGCAGCCACTGTGGTTCGACGAGCACAATGTTCTTCACCACCAGAGAGGATATGGGGTTGTTCTATGCACGTCGGAACGCCATGCGCGTGAGTCCAGGGTCGACAAGGTTCTCTGCGTTGATGTGTTTCACGAGCAGGAAAGCCCAAGCGTGATGACATGGAATTCCAAACTCCTTCCACCAGCCATAGCTGCAAGTTTTCTCTAGGAGGTCTACCTGTCAGGGATTGTTGGTTGGTCCATCCATAGTTGCAGTGTTTGGACCCTCCTCAGTCACATTGTACTCACGGGCCACCGCTAGGCAGTTCAGCAGTCGGTCGGCTTGGGCAGGGGCCAAGGACGTCTGCACAGCTTCCGCCTGGAGACGCCGAGCACAAAACATGCGCTGCACAAAGGGCAGGATGCCGACAAAACAGTAGTATGGATACATCTTGCGGTGCGTGACGATGCATGCGTTCCAGCTCTCTACTGCGTTGGGGGTGGTGTGGCCTCCCCTGCCAAGGGGGTAGTGGAGACGTGTCCATTTCTCCAGAGGTACACCACCGACCACAGTCCCATCCCCACCTGGCCTGCCAAACAGATATGCGTAGGCAGATGCACTCACTTGCCGTAGGTGGGTGGTTGCATTTTCCCACTGGTCGACATTGAGTGCATGCGCACACTTCCATGTCCAGTGTGCGGCTTTCTTCCCGTAGGCAATGCGGACATTCTCGTGCAAGTGCCATGCGCAGTAGGTATGTGTTGTACCACTTAGGTACTTCTTCACCGCTTTCTCCATGCCCTTCTCTCTGTTTGTGATGATGCATGTCCCAGGCAGAGCAGTAGTGCCATACGCGAGGGCAACCTGTGCATAACAAAAGTTCCAACTCTTCTTGTCCTCGGTCGGTGCCAATGCTCACGCCATGGGCACTGCGTGATCATTGGCGTGAAAATATTGGGCAAGCAGCAGAGTTTGCTTATGCCTGTTTTTCAAAAACGTTGCATCCATGGTCAGAATGCGACGACTGTGCTGGAAACCAATCCTTGCAGCCCCCGGAGCGACAAACGCCCATAGGAAAGCACCATTCTTGTCCTTGTGCGTGACTGCGTGGGTTCCTGGATCAACGTGTCTCAGCTGCATGCACAAAATGGATGTACGCAAGTCAACAGAACTGAACCTTGAATGAACACGGCTTTGTTCAAGTTTCAAGAGGGTATGTTTCCGTACCTCGTCGACGTAAGATGGAAACGGACTCCAGGTTTCCGTTTTCTTGCCCATCAAGTTTTTCTGGGCCTGCGTCTTTGCGCGGTAGAGCGTGTTATTGGAGATGTTGATGCCGGTCCGCTCGTGGAGTACCTGTCGCAGGGTGGCTATAGATGCAGTGGGTTCGTGTTGCAGTGCTTCGCCTATTTTGCGGGCCACCCACCCCTTTTGGCGGGCTGGATTGCCGCGGCCAATGTTGGGGACACACTTGTGTCCGTCGGCATAGTGGGACAAAGTCACGGCACCAAACTTGCTTGTCAAACGTGCGTGCAGGAGCCAGGTACAACCCTTGTTCTTGGCCTCGGCGCACGTCACGTGGAATCTGGCGGGCTCACTGCACACCCACTTAAGTCCGAAGCGGTTGTCAACCGCGTAGTCCTCCACAAACGCCCGGGCTGCGTCCATGTTGTCAAACAACATACCCTCTGACGGCTCCTTTGGCATCCCCTTGTGCTTCTTCGGGCTGTGACATGGTTTGTCGTCCGAATCGCCTGTCCATGAGAGCACAGCATATAATGACATGGGAGAGCACGAGTTTAGAATGGAGTCCATGCAACACCAAGAAGAGGAACCTCTACTTCCATGCACTGTCTCCATCTTCCACAAAAAACCAGACACAGGATGCATCATGGGCACAAAGTGAGCATTACCGAGGTGGCCATGTGGTACGGACAGCACGCAACAATGCCCCATGCTAAACCTTACCGGTCCGGCTTCCCGGACATCGGGGTACCTGGGAGCACGGGGTGGTTCATCCAGGGGTTAGTTCAGTGGGAGGGCGTCCCACTCGTCCAACCGCCGGGACCACCAATCATCGTTCCAATCCCAAGTCAACCAAAACATAACATCTTCAAATGCTCCTAATGGTTGTTCGGCGGAGGATTATCGGGGTACCACCGCAGTGCAGGTCCGTCAGCAGACCGAGCAGCGTTCTCGTCAGGACTTGGTTGCGTGGCAATGAGCCAAGCGTGTTCTAGGGAAGCCATCCGAAACGATGGGTATTTCGTCCACAAAACATCATCCTATTTATCCCATCTACCCTCCTCATTAGGCTTACCAGCGTCCTCGACGACTTCGTCATCCACCATTCCGACTTCACGAAGGATGCAGCAACAGAAGCAACATCTTTAGAGGGAGCGGTGATGGCGACAACGACGACGACACAACACTGAATGACACTGGATGAAACTCCACAGGTACCCTGCCGCAACATGTGGGGCAAGTGGCAGACAATCCAAGGATAGGTGTACACATAGGATGAGGGTACTGTCCGCCAATACCCCTCTTGATGCAGATACTCTGTGACTGTAGTACATGTCATCCACTGACCGCCTGCAACTAATAGTACACCATGGTTTTGGGTACCCAGCGGCATGCCCATAGCCACCGCCGGTTGAAAGGATGTGACAGCGACATGTGATTGGCAGCTCGTCATGGCGTGCCGCGGAAGTTGCAACACGGACAGCTGTCGACTGGTCCAGCGGAGCAATGGAATTGGCCCGGGCCAGAGGCAGGGAGGACGAGGAGGGGAACGAACCTGCAGCAGAGAACACAAAAAACGTGAGTGAGCAATGGAGAAAGAGAAAGAAAGGGAAAAACGAGGAAGAACGAGGCAGGGAGGGAGAAACGGGAGCAGGGGAGGAGGGTAGAGCAGGGGAGGGGTTGGAACGACAGGGGGGCCCCAACAGGGGGGCCCCGACAGGGGCAGACCTGGAGGAGGGGGCCGGAACGGCCGGTCGAGGACGGTGCCCACGACAACGGACGGCGCCCGCGAAGATGACGACGAGGCCGGAGGGCAGCGGCCGATGGCAGACGGCGGAAGCGGAAACGGATGGCGGAAGCCGACAACGACAGCTACGGCAGACGGCGGAAGCAAAAGCGGAGGGCGGAAGCGGATGGCAGAAGCGGAAAAGGAAAAGCGGAAGCCACAGGCCCTCAATGGCTTGATTCCATGTTGATGAGGATGAGGTGAGCGTGGAGAGAGGTGCGGAGGAGAGTGGAGGAGGCGGGTGGTGGGAGGACCCGGGAGTTAGTCGCGGGACTAACTGTCCCGCTTATCTTGTGAGAGACGGGGAGCTCTCGAGAGTTGTGAGGGGCGGAGAGCTCTTGAGAGCTGTGAGGGGGAGCGATCTTGAGAGTTGTGAGGAGGAGGATCGAGGAGTTGAGGACTTAGTGAGATTGAGGATAGATCGAGGGCGAAATTGTAGTAATGGAATTGAAAAGTGAGCATGAGAGGCCTCGGTGCGTGACCCCTATCGGGTCGCACCCCAGGTCTCGCGTGGCTCGCCACATTGCGTGGTGAACCACGCGAGAGACAGGTGACACAGCTCGAGCAAACGTTGAGCGTGTCCCACAAATGCTAAGTGTAAGTAGACGTACGTCTCGCCAGAAGTACATACGGACAGAAGGCAAGGACTAAACAAGGCTGGCTAACCCAAATAACAGTAAACGTTTGCTACTTTAACAATAGATATAGATATAGATATAGATATAGATATAGATATAGATATAGATATAGATATAGATATAGATATAGATATAGATATAGATATAGATATAGATATAGAT